>OX411307.1:86607331-86819888 GCA_948150685.1 Rhaphigaster nebulosa | reverse complement strand
TTTTATCTTTAACTATTCAAACGTCAAAGCAATTTTCAATTTATGTGTTTATTCCTAGTTTTTGCTTAAATAAATAACTTTCGTACTTTTCGTTTTTCCACTGCTCTGACTCTATATAAAAGCCAATATATTCATATTTAAATTTATCAATGCATATAAGTGTTATGCATATCAATGCACAGAAAGAAGTTATATGGATAGATGTATTGTCTATATAATATACTGTCAACAATAATCTCTTGACATCCTTTATTTTATTAATACAATAACTTGTAAATGTTTTTGATTAACTACATTACATTTCATTTAATAATATATTTTCACCTTATAATACAATTATACAGTAATAATTGTTATCCATTCCTGGCTCTCTTGGAGCTGGAGGGTCCTGGCTTGTCATGGGCACTTGGTCCAGGGATGGGTTCTGTTTCGTTAGTTAGTTAGTTATTTGGATGTCAAGACGTAAAACCTATTGGCCATCAACGCCATTTATTTTTATTTATTCCTATTTATTTTCTAATATTATATTATACTATTTCCAATATAAAAAAGAAAGGAAAAATTAATTATAATAATAAATAGATTAAAAGATATTATATGTTTATTAATAAACCTTCTTTGGATAGAAAGTTGATTATCTTAGTAGCCGTTTCCTCCTTATTACTCAGAGATACAGATATATTCAAAGGTATTGTATTTTCCTTTAACCTTCTGATGTACAAAGGACAGTCCTCTAAAATGTGTGATATTGTCACATTTTTGACATCTGGGAGGAGCTTCTTTCGTTATTAGGTGGAGATGTGTCAATCTTGTATGACCGATTCTCAGCCGCGTGAGGGATACCTCTTCTATACTGCTACTGCGGCTGGAGCTGCCCTACGTCCTTCTTTATATTCCCCAGTTTGCTAGCTGGGCTGTTAGCCCACAGTGCCTGCTAATTCTGGAGTATGGATTCTCTTAGTGGCCGCGCTAGTTCTGATGCTGACAAGAGAGCTTTACCGCGTCCTGAAAGGGTGAGAGCTTCTTTCGCTGCCCTATCAGCCATTTCATTGCCTTTAATGCCTATATGACTAGGAGACCAAATAAAACATATTGATATTCCATCATCTTTTAGCTTTTTTACAAGCCCTAGAATACAATCGATTCCTAGGTGGTCTGGATACGTGTTATTCATGGTTTTTAATGTACTCAATGAATCTGATATAATTCCAATATTTTTAATTCGGGATTTTATGGTGTATCGGTGAGCCATTACGATGGCGTTGATCTCCGCGGTGTAGATGTTACAAAGGTGATGTAACTTACATTTGTGGATTGTATGGGGAGTAACAAAGGCAGATGCTGTACATGAATTTGATTTAGATCCGTCGGTAAATATTATTAGGTGTTCAGGTATAGAGAGGATCATTTTATGGTATTGTTCTTTATACTCTTCTGTCATTGTACTTTCTTTTTTGAGAGTTGGAGGTATAACTCGGGTCGTATATACGTCCAAGGAGGTATTTCGTTTTCTATTGTGTTCAATTTGATTTGTTTCAGTTTATTTATTGCAATGAACATTCTTTCTGCTAATGGAAATGTGGTATTCCTCTTCTGTTGAAATCGTGCTGAAAGTTTGGATTGAAACACGTATTAGTGAGTGGGGTGTAAGGTTTGTGGATATAGCTTTGTTATATGATTAACGGCTAGTTTCTGCCTTCTGAAGAACAATGGTGTTGGTCCAGATTCGACACAAATGCTCAAGATCGGGCTTGTTCTAAATCCTTTTGTCGCGAGACAAATTCCAGTGTGGTGTACTGAGTCCAGTTTGGCTAGGGTATTTTTTTCGAGCAGACCCGTAAACAAAACTGCCATAATCCATTTTGGAAAGGATCAAAGCTTGATATACTTTAAGCATCGCAGTCCTGTCCGCTCCCCAGTTAGTACCGCTAAGGACTCAATATTTGAAGCTTCCTAGTACAAGTTTCTTTTAATGATTGTATGTGGTGTTCCCAAGACAAGCGTTTGTGAAATAACAATCCTAGAAATTTGCAGCTGTTCACGTACGGTAAAATAACTTAACCTAGAAAGAGTTCTGGTGATTGAAGGGTGTTTCTTTTTCTACTAAAGTGGACACATTTTGTTTTTTCAGAGGAAAAACGTAAACCCGAAGAATTGGACTAGTCATTAATGCGATTCAGTGCATCTTGCAGCTTTTCTTTTATAGAGAGGATATCTTTTGCACGTCATAGAATTGCGAGATCATCGACGAAGAGCATCACTTTAACACCACGAGGTAGATTTTTTCCTAGGTCTCTAATTGTCAGAGCGAAAAGCGTAGTGCTCAAAACACAGCCTTGTGGTACTCCACTTATTTGTTCGCATTGCTTGGACAATGATGTTATCCTATACGGATCTGAAAGGAGTGGTTTGAAAGGAATTCTTGGATAAATTTGGGCAAATTACCACTGAATCCTAATGACTCCAGTTTCTTCAAGATTGAGAGTTGGTCGGTTTTATCGAAGGCCTTTTGCATATCAAAGTAAACTGCTACAGCTTGTTCTTCCTGGATAATTGCGTACTGTAGTTCGGCTTCCATTTGAACCAGGTGATCTATGGTCGATCTCCCTTTACGAAAACCACATTGGATGTAATGATACTTTTCTAGGATCCATATGAGCCTCTTATTTACCATGCGTTCAATAATGTTACTAAGGCAGCTGGTTAAAAAAATTGGTCGGTAGCTGGATGAGTAGCGTTTATCTTGATCATTTTTCAGAATAGGGAAGACTATAAATTGATGCCAGCTGCTAGGATAGTCACCACTAATCAAGATGTGATTGTAGAAAACTAAGAGCCAGTACAATATGGTATTAGGGAGATGTTGTATCATAGTATAATGTATATTATCAGGTCCGGGTGAAGATCCTTTGACATTTTGGAGTATTGATTGCAGTTCTCACATATTAAATGGGACATTATAATCCTGATTAGGATTATTGCCGGAGAAATCTATTTTCTGGAAGGTACTGTCTCTAGAAGTATCTTCCTTATTTTGTCCCAAACAACTTTGCAAGGGGTAGCAGAATAAATGGATTCTATAAATGATTTCCATGATTCTTTTTTTTGATATTTTATAATTCTTCTACACATAGCCCTTTGTTTTTTATATTCCTTGTGATTCGCCAGGTTCATGTTTTTTTGAAATTTCTTAAGCGCTTTTCTTCTAAGTCGTATAGCATTTTTGCAATCGTCAGTTAACCAGGGAACTGGTGGCCTTTTGCAATATCCTTTACTTTTTGGAATAGAGGCTTCTGCAGCTGTCAACATAGCCTCGGTTATAGCTTGGCATCCGTCATCGATAGCCGGACTATTAGGGAGATCTCGAGGTGGGGCAGCTAGAGAAGTGAATAGAAGCCAATCTGCTTTTTCTAAAATCCATCTAGGCATTCTGCGATTATTGCATTTATCATTCCTAAATTTTAAACGTATTGGGAAATGATAACTGCCATAAGGTTCTGGTAGAACTGTCCAGTCTATAATATCAATCTGAAGTGGAGATTCATACTACTTGAAGTGGAGAATCTATTTCTACATGGTGAGAATATACTGTATCTTTTATGGCTATAGCTACTCCTCTACATGCGCGCTCATAATTGGGATTACAATCCGTTCTGTAAATTTCGAAGCCTTTAGAGTGAATTGATCAAAAGGCCTTATATGCGTTTCTTGGAGACGTGCGCTATGGTTTAGGTACCAACACGGCCGATGTGCAAGGAAAGGAAGAGAAATGCTTAGTGGTCACCTTAATTTGGTGATTCGCCGGAACTTCAAATTGGAAAAATAAATCTGTCTGGGTACCTGTTTCCTGTGTTTTTAATGATTTCTGAGATCTAGTAATTTCAGATAATAGTCTATTAAAATTTTGGGGGTTTTCTATCTTATATATTTTTTACGCTTCATTATACGGCACTTTTTTGGTAAACTGAATGCATTTAATTTCTTTATTCATTTTAAAAATGGGACACGAACGGTCCAAACTGTTATGTTCACCATTGCAGTTAATACATTTGGGGGTTTTATAGCATTTATCATCTGTGTGTTTTTCCTCGCCACATTGAGAGCAGATGGTTTTAGGGTTTGTGCATTTTAGTGTATGGTGAGAAAAACTAAGACACCTAAAACACCTTATAGGATTTGGTTTATATTTTTGAACTCTAATATTTTGGTAACCAAATTTGGTAAATTTTTCGATCCCGTTTATTTTGTTTTTGATTCTTCGAATATCGTTTATTTTACCATTTAATCAGTTATTATTTCATTTTTTTCTAAATATTGCAAGTCATAACATCTAATAACCCCCTTACTGTAATTTAGTGTTGAATGCGGTTTAACAAATATATTAAATTGATCTGAAAATTTTTTACATTCTAAAAGCTTTTTTGATTGATTATTATTATAGTTTCGATGAGTAAATCTCCGTCTCGTAATTTCTTTATGTTCTTTACCTCTCCAATCAAATTATTAATAAATTCATGTATTAAAAATGGAGATACCTTTTGGAATCCCTCATCTCCTTCTCTGTTTACTAATAAGTAGGTGGGTACATTATTTATAACTGTATTTAATTGTATCGGATCAGGTGGAGTTTTCATTCGAACTCGTTTTCGTCTTTTTGTTGAGCTATAAAATAGCTCATCCATTTTAACTACTTAATCTATTGCTTTAATTGTATTTACAATAGTAAATATAATAAGATAAAACACAAATAAACAAATAATTAACTATGATAAAAGTATGTATAGAAAAACATAATAAAGGAATCCTTATCTGTTGTAGTCTAGGTAGGTAATCCTCTGAAGCACAATATTTAAGCGACCGATCATCTTCAGATCCTCTAACTGACTAGGATTCTGTTTCGTTTTCTTCTCCCTCCGTTTAGAAATTGGATAAATTTTCGAATTGAATGGCAGAGGATCGATGTCGAATCCTTCAACCTTTGGAGTTCTTCTTCAATGATAACGCTCATTGTATTGTTGGCAATAACATATTTTTAAAGCATGAAAACGAAGGCTTAAAACATTTTGTATACGGCTCCTGGGTCCAGAGAAAGAGCAAAAGATGCTTCAGAACCTTAAGAAAGTTTTGAACTCTTTTTGGGTGAATACATTTTGAAAAATATTTAAAAAGGCACTAACATTGAAATAGTACTCCAGAAAATTAATTATAACGTGTAAAACAACAGCAGTCTCAAAGATACTAGCAAAGAAGCATTAAAAGCATTTGAGGACGATTTAATTTGAATCTGTTAACTAGATCTAATCTAAATCGTAAATAACTTAGATAAATATTACATTATCATGTTAATTTTTAATTTCTCTATTTTTATATTTAAATAAATTTAATTCTTACGGATTATGGCTATTAATTTATTCTCATGCCCACTATTAACACATCCCTTTCTCGTATAAAGCAAATTTCGTAAATAAGTGACATGTACTCGGACATTAATATTTTGTCATACAAATTAATAAAATCCTAAATAATTGATCGTAAAACTTTACAAGTCATTCCTCAAGACATTTCAGCTAAAATATACTGAATTTCAGCTATGTAATATTTCTTTTTTTTACGATAGTTTTCCGTAATATTGACAAGGATGCGGTATTAAGAGACGGCAATCTAATAAGTTCAAATATGAAATAACTATTGTCTTGAAGTTACCCAGTCAGTCTTAAAGTTACTCCAGTTTACGGTTAATTTATATATGTATATATATATTTTTTTTTTTTTTTTTTTTTTTTTTCGGTTGGCTCTATAGACCTTGTAGATCTTTGGCCGCGCGATGTGGTGTTCTTACATACATTTATTGCTTGCGGGAGCACAGACAGCCTGGAGGGGGTCACCCAACCTCACGTTGCTGCGAACCATGGTTTCCATGGTGCAGCGGCAGGCTGGTCATTGCTCCACAACCGGTCCCTTTGGGGCCAATTCGGCAGTGTCCTTCCCACCGACTCACTCGGGTTCAAGGACAGTGACAAATCGGTCTAGATCCACGGATTATGGCTGTTCGGAGTCAGCAGGCGCACGAGGACCTATATTTCTTTCCCCGAGACAGACCGTCCATGGACCAAACCTCCGGGCGGTTATTTTATGTCCTGGAAAACCACAACGCGATTCACAATTAAGATACACGGGGTAGGGTCATCACTCCTACGCCCGGTCTGTGTGAGTGGCCTCCAGTAGGCTGACGGGCCTCACATACCCGGGGGAGGGGGATAGCGGGCGGGCCACGTGGATTTTCCCTGGTAGGCGGTCACCCAAATCTGGGCGGTCACCCATCCAAGTACTAAACACGCTCGACGTTGCTTAACTTTGATTACCTATTGCAAGCGCCTTAGCCCGCTCGGCCACCCCGGCCCCATATATATATATATATATATATATATATATATATATATATATATATATATATATATATATATATATATATATATATATATATATATATATATATATATATATATATTTATATAAATATTTTTTTTTTTCTATTGGCACTAAAGACCATAGAGGCCGCACGATGTGGTATTCTTACAGGCACTAATTTCTTACGGGAGCACAGACAGCCTGGAGGGGGTCACCCAACCTCACGTTGCTGCGAACCATGGTTTCCATGGTGCAGCGGCAGGCTGGTCATTGCTCCACAACCGGTCCCTTTGGGGCCAATTCGGCAGTGTCCTTCCCACCGACTCACTCGGGTTCAAGGACAGTGACAAATCGGTCTAGATCCATGGATTATGGCTGTTCGGGTTCAGCAGGCGCACGAGGACCTATATTTCTTTCCCCGAAGCAGACCGTCTATTGGCCAAACCTCGGGGCGGCTGCCTGAAAAACCTTTAGGCGATTCATAGTTTAAGTACACGGGGAAGGGTCATCACTCCTACGCCCGGTCTGTGTGAGTAGCCTCCAGTAGGCTGACGGGCGTCACATACCCGGGGGAAGGGGTGATTAATTAAGTGCTTGAGGAATTAAATTAATTACTAGTTAAATTAATGCCGGCACCGGGATTCGAACTCACAACCTTTGGGTTTGTAAGTAGGTGCACTTTTGCATGTGCGTTAAGTCGCTCGGCCACTATATATATATATATATATATATATATATATATATATATATATATATATATATATATATATATATACATATACAACCGTAGGTATTATTTGATTTATGTCGTTAAAAACCTGAAGGAGTAAAACATTGGTCTGAAGACTTTGATGGTAATCTTCGATGATCATTTTATGATTTAGAAACATCGATATCTGTTTGCCATTACTAGATTTTGAATATTTGAATTTTGAAGATTAGGCTTAATAGGAAAATAAACATACAGTGTTTCAATGTGAGTGTAGAAAATCGCAAATACTTAGTTTGTTTCTTAGCGGTAGTTACGACGTGACAAGCTGGCTCAAATCTATTACTTATTCCTAAAACTTCTTGAGGCTGCAAATCTAGGAGAATTCAATTTGTAAGCTAATCGGGAAGTACCCCACTATTCCTCCCTTCTTTACGATTACGAAGAGGGAATAGCTAGGGGAAGGATCAACTCACCATCTGAGGTATCATCTTTTCAAGCTAAATCCATCGAGCACAAACAATCGCGAAATATTCTCCCCCTTTTCACACGAAATAAAATCGAACCAATTCCGATTTAGTTGATCCACAGGCATACATTTTTATGTCGGCTCTTTCGTTCAAGGATTCAATACATCTCAGATTCGATTTTTCAGTCGTGCTAGATATCCAATGACTTTTAGAGTAGTGAATAAATGCAAATTTAACTGAAATGCTATCCAAAACATTTTTTCAAAAGATTTGCCTGTAATTAGAAAATTATCGTAGTAATTACGGATTTTTACTAACGCGATCATAATTTCACATAATAAGACTAATGCAAATAGAATTACACGTTTCGGCCAAATTAGAATATTAAACTAAATACACTGATTTAAAAGAATGCTTTATTTTTGTAAATATTTGTTATATTAATCAGATTTTTACTGTGCTGTTAATATCCTTTTGTTTCATAAATAAAAAACGGTTATATATTTTTTTTATTATTAATTTTATAAATTAGAAAGGTTTTTTATGCATTAACTTCTTATTATTAGAACTTTTAATTGTTTGCGTGATTTTCGTTTACCTAGCATATTTTTTATTGTAGTGTACATTTCATAAATTGCCTCATTTACACATGTTAATCCTCAATTACTTGCAGAAATAGCTTTTTTAAATATTTCAAGATTTAATTTCCTGTATCCAAGATATTTTGACTCATAATATGTCAGTTTTTTTTTGGTGGATTTTTCACCATGAAGTTAACTAATAACGAAGGATGAAAGCCCTCCACGTGATTTGATAATTACTACTTAAGATTCTAGATACTTCAACAGTTTTTAAATTACTGAATATCAAGTTAACAGTTTGATTCAAAAATTTAATTAAAAGATTTATACCATTGCTCAGAAATTATTAAGTTTAGTATTTGTGACATCCGATCGAATATTTAATTCATATTTAATAAAATTAGGAAGATCAAAATCACTCAATCAATAATATTCAATTATTTAAACCATTATAAATTAAACTTAACCATTATACCATACATAAATATATATATATATATATATATATGTGTGTGTTTGTGTGTGTGTGTGTGTGTCTGTGTGTGTGTGTGTGTGTGTGTGGGTGTGTGTGTGTGTGTGTGTGTGTGTGTCTGTGTGTGTGTCTATGTGTGTGTCTGTGTGTGTGTCTATGTGTATGTCTGTGTGTGTGTCTGTGTGTGTCTGAGTTATTATTTTTTTTTTTTTATACGAGGGTGGGTGGAAATCTTCAAAAGACACGGATAGGCCTGTACCTATCCGCGTGTGGGATTTCTACCCACTAAAACCACCTCCCTACACCTCTTTCCCGCCCTCCACGGGACCACCGTTAGACCTTCATGGAGGGTGATTGGCTGTGTGCCGCCTCATTGTTTTAGGCTGCCACTATTTAGGCGCGCCTCTCCTTCTCCTCCTTCCTCAGCTTCTTGATGACCTCTGCCGCTAGGCGCTGGCCTGCCATCCAACACTCCTGTGAAAGCAGCATCAGGCTGACGATGCTGTCTACTGTGGGTCCTGAGCCACAGATTCCTAGAAATTCTCCCCTCTCTTCTTGAAAGCGGGAACAGCTAAAGAATACATGCTCTACAGTCTCATCTATTGTTGGGCACCTTGGACATACAGTGGTATTGTCCAGCTTGAACCGCACTTGGTAGGCTCTGAAGCAGCCATGTCCTGTGAGCATCTGTGTTAGGTAGTAATCTATTTCCCCATGTTTTCTATCCAGCCAAGGTTGGATTTGAGGTATCAGCCCATGGGTCCACCTCCCTTTCAATGTCGTATCCCAGCTACGTTGCCATCTCTCGGCCGTCTGCTTCCTTTCCTCGGTACTGGAGATGCGTTCAACTCTCTTATATGAGCGTTGCCTCTCTTCTGCGACCAGCTCTATCGGCGGCATCCTGGCCACCACACATGCAGCTTCGTAGGAAACTGTGCGGAACGCGCTGATCACTCTGAGAACACTCCGGCGGTAGACAGATACCATTGGTCTCCTGTAGGTCAGTATGTCCAATGCCTCACTCCATATCGCGGCTGCGTATTATACCATACATAAAAATATATATGTGTTTGTGTGTGTGTGCCTGTGTGTGTGTCTGTGTGTGTGTCTGTGTGTGTGTCTGTGTGTGTGTCTGTGTGTGTGTCTGTGTGTGTGTCTTTGTGTGTGTCTGTGTGTGTGTCTGTGTGTGTCTGTGTGTGAGTGTCTGTGTATATATATATATATATATATATATATATGTATATAACTGCATCCACTGTGATTTTGTATTGGAATTATGTGATCTAATCTAGTTTTGAATTTTACTACTGTTGTGTTATAAAATGTATACAGAAAATAGTTTAAATATATTTGGGTAAAACCATTGGACACAGCGTGTTCCTCCTGTAGTTTAATTAAAATTAATACAACATAAATTGGAATGAATTAGGCCCCATCTGTAGAGCCAAACTTACCACTATATTTCCATATCGTTAGCTATATCCTATATATAAAACATTTGAAATTAATAATAGATTGTTACAAAATTGTCTGGCTCATTTGGAATTCGGTCACTTGACCATTTGTTTTCAGTTTTTAGATATAAAATAGGCAATGAACATAATTGTATGAAGTTTCATTAGTTTAGTTTATTATTATTATTATTATTTTTTAGGTTAATTAGTTTCGAAGGTATCTTTAGTTTTTAAAATTGAATTTATTAATCTTATTATTGTTTCTCGAATATATGTTTTTAGTTATTATGTGATTGATAATTAGGGATAGCCTTGGTTGAGTAGTTATTTTAAAGAATTAAACATATATATATACGCTGCATATACATTATACGCTACCTCCATCTGTCTGGGGAATTAGTCCCTTAAACTTAGATTATATTATAAATAAAAAAATAATTTCAGCTTCGAGGAAATGAAATAATGTATGAATAATATATCTTTACTTTTAATCGCTATGAAAAAAAAAACGATAATTAAGCAATTCTATTAAGCAAAGTATGATTAGGGATTTAAAAGTGCCTACTAATTATTCTTTTAGTTTCATTAAATTAATTAATATAAACGAAATCCAAATTTCACATCCAAAGGGCGAAACAAGTATGAGTTTATAATATATTTGATGATAAACATGCATAAAATAATGATCGAAATTGGATCTCTTGTCATGCCATAATATCATTCATAATATTTCTAAAATATTGCTATTTAATTTACTTATTACTAATTTCATCTATCTTATTATTTTCTTGTTATAAATCAATTTTCTTATTATTCCTGTCAAATTATTTTGTTCATATCTACATCTCTTGTCTTGCCGTAATGTCATTCTTTATTCTTGTTGTTATATTTTCTCGGAAGTATTACATTACATTAGCATTCATTATTCGGGAGTATTACATTAGTATTAATTGGTGAGATCGACATCCATTAATAAATTTATTGAACTAAATCATATTATACAAAACTTTGTGACGTTTCGGGGACATTATATTATTATCTTCAGACAGTAATATTTTCAGTAATTCATCGTTAATTAAATGTCGAATCACACAATAAAATTATATTAAATTATTTTAACATCTAAATTTCAATCATTTTTTACCTTTGATTTAGTCATTTTACATAAAACTATTCACTGCTATATGACAAATAATCGATTTAAGAATTTCGTCCTATTCATTATTTAAAATTATATAAAGTATTTATCTAGCAATGTCTACTAACAAGTATCGTCCCTGCCAGATCTGAGCGAAACCATCTTAATTATTTAAACTATGTAACTGTTTATATGATATGATTTAGTTTAATAAATCTATTAATTGAAGTAAATTTTATCAATGAATTTCGGGCATTCTTTATATTTCTATAATATTACTCATTTATTAATATTTAATCTATTTTTTCCCAATTTTATATCTATAATTTTTTTATTTTCTTATTACCTCTGTCATATCTTCACCTCACTGTATCTTTCTCAATGTGGGCTGGAATGTCATAATTCAGTAAATAATATCTATTATTTTTGGTGCCTTCCTTGATCGTCGCCCGGACAATCTTCTTTTTGATTCTCAATGTTTATTTGTGTTAGAAATTACATTTATGTTTATTCATGCTTTATCAACGATTGACATGTATCTATTTATAATTTTTACCAGACATATGTTCATATTATTCTTTTCAGTTATTCTTAGGGAATGTATGACACACAATAAAAATTTTTCCATTCATTCATTATTAACGATTTCTTCGCCAATGATCCAAAATATTTTAACACCAGAAATGTTTCTTATTGCATCAACCTCAGTATTCGCGTCTTATTTATTATTAAGCATTAAATCTGAGACATCGATACCAGCCTAAGAACCTTGTATGGATTGATTCTGAGGAATACATTATTTATAGTCGTCAAATACTACTAAAAAAGGATTTCCACACGACTCGTTAAACAAATAGTATACACACTTGAGAAGAAATATCGATATATAACCCAATTCTAGCTAGCTCTGATGGCTGTACTTTATAACTTCATCCGATAGTGAACTTTGAAATTTGTCTTTCAGATTAAAAATTGGTTATAAACGAAAGATCAAAATGTTTCCACTATAAAAAATTATAAATAAATCCCGTTGGAAATAGCCAAAACATCGAACTCCACAAAAAAAAATTGAAAAAAAACAAATTTGTTTTCTTTTACAGGACACCTAAAGGTAATTTTTTTCTAATCATTTCTAAATTTTAGGAAGCTTTTAACTTGAATTTAAATGCATAAAATTTCCATTCCACTATGTTTTACTTTCAATTACCTATATATGAAATATACAGGGTGTCCCAGGAGGAAATGTCAGTAATTATGGGATCGACAGCCTATCTGCTATTGAGTTTTAATTGGCCTTGTGGCAAACTTGGGAAGACGATCATATAAATGCAAAATGTACAAAAAATAGATACCTTGCAAAACGAAAAACATTGCGTTTGCAGCATTAACCCACTTTAGAAAAATTTGGGGGAAAAAACCAAAGTACGAGATAACAAAATGAGGACAAAATAACTACTAGGAACTCGAATTGTAGGTATCTATCGTATTTTGACCTCCCAACCTATAAATCTCATCGAAATTAGACTAGCTTCGCAAAACTTTTTTGAATTCCCCAAGGCTGTAGCTAGAAAGTTCATGCCGTGAGATTCAACCGAGAATTTCTGAAAATAATTCGTTTTTATTTGTTCACTTAGCATTGACGGCTATGATCGCTTGATAAAGCAACATGTTTTTACATATTGGTTGCTGCCTTACAGTAAATTATCGTAAATTCTAGAAATAGTGACAAAAGTTGAGAAATGGTCTGTTACAGTAGAGGAATTCGGAACTTTATTGGAAAAAGTGGTTTTGCTGGAGAACCATTCAAAAAATCATATCTGAAAAAGGGATTGAGATAAGAAGGTGTGGTTGGCGGCACAGAAATTCATTTTTGTAGACTATCCTTCCCTCAATTACTATCATTTCCTCCTGGAACACCCTGTATAGTAAGTGAAAGCATGTATTGCGATCGTAATAAATTTCGATCTTAGTTTTCAAAGAAAATAAACGTCTTAACGTCCCCACAGTGCATATAACCGTTTTTCGCATAACTGTCTCAGTGTCTGTCAGTTTGTATGTGAATAACCAAGCTCAAAAACGAAATTATTTACGAAACTGAAACGACATATTTAAGGTAAATAAATGGCTGGAATATTACTGCAACTTCTTCGCTAAAACCGAATTACCACCGACGTGCCATTTTAAATCATTGATTTTAAACAATTTTTTTTTCAATTTTATTGAAAATGGCTATGACGATATTGATCCTTTGAGCGTGGACGGGTTCTGGCATCCCGCTCGGCAAGTTTGTAGATTGGTGGGAGGAAGTATGGACTAGGGGACTTCAAACCCACAGTACCTTCCGTGAGAATAATAGTTCTTTGTTTATTTACTAGAGTGTCAGATTAATTACACTACGTCTCCAGTTCGGTATCTTATACCACCAGTCCACATGGAACGTTCCTTATTAGTTCATCTTTGAAATTGCGCGTCCACTCGCCACACCAACAGATTTCTGTCAACTACCCGTAAGGTAAAATGTGGCATTTCACAATTTTTTTTTTTGTTAAATTAAATTCCTTTATTTTTAATTTTTTAATTCTTTGTTCTTTTGGAAGTTTTAAATATTTAACTGGAAAAAATTACAAAATATATCGGTATATGACTAAAAAAGTTTTTCAAAAAGATAATACTTACAAAATTTGTAATATTGTATGAAACTAAAATTATAGGATGTAGACCCTGAGGATGTGGCAAGAGCCACGATCCGTTCGACTTAATATAGAAAATTGAATGAAGTTATAAGGAAGAATTTTTTAGTTCAAATCAAAATTGAAAAAAAAAAATTGTAATTTATGCGTAACAAAATTTTTTTTCAAAAGATATGTTTCAGATAAACAACTAATTTATAGATCAGACGATCCAAATTTTGCAAGTGTTGTTCGCCAAATATTACGGGAGTTGAATGCAATTGACGATATTCCTTGTCAACAAGAAATATAAGTTAAAGATTCAGACATCTGATAGCGATTACGTTCTCTCAGGAGATTAAGAAAATTATTATAGCCTTGATTCGTTTTATGACGACGACAGTGATCGTGATGTAAGAAAACAACTATCTCGTAGACCGAACTACGAAGATTAGCCTACAGGAAATGCAAATATTCCTGAAGAGATCCCAAAAGTTTTCTTATGAAAAAATAATTATGAAATCTGAAGAAACTAATCAGCGCCCAAGAGTTCCGGAAAGGAATATCGTCCAGAGTTTCCAAGGTTTGCTTTAGCCAGCTCAATCCTTAATATTGTCATTATCACCGATTGAGATCTGGAAAATTTTATTCAATGAGGATATGCTAGCTGGAATTGTGAAATTGGCAAACAAATAAAAAATAAGACGAAATAATTTTACTGCTTATATGCATATTTTTTAGTTTAATAAATGTAATTTTTTGTGACTTTGAAATTATTTTTATGACTTCATTGTCTCAAAAATTAGGTTTGAGAAAAAATATTCTAAATATGTAGCATGTTGTAGGAAAAAAATAAATATGTAGCAAGAAAGAGCCCGATGTTAAAACGGATATTTACGTATATATTTCGTGGAAATAGAGTAATAGAAAAACTCCTCGGGAATAAATAGCGCTTTGGAAAATCTCTCTAGGACCATTTTGGCTTGAAAAACACTTTTCTGCACGTTTATGAATTTTTTGTTCAACATGTTGCTACATACCGATTTTATCTAAATCATATACAACTTGTTTCTACTATGTTTTTCCTACTCATCAGGTTAAGAAAGCCCATTTGGAAATTCGCGGGGACCGTTCGTTGGTACTTTGATTTGTCTAAAAATTATATCTTTATTTAAAGTATCGTGTGATTTAAAACTGATTTCCAGGTGTTACTTATTATATTTTTCGGATAGAAATTACCTATAAATATTGGTTTTTATTGTATTAATTTTAGATTAATCTGTCATATCAATAGCTCTTTTAATAAAATTTCTGTTAATATTTATTTTCATATGATGTGGGTGATTTGAGTGGTAACTATAATGTCATTGTGTTTTTCTTGCTTTGTCCAAACTGTTAAAATATATAATTTTCTCTATTTATTTTCATACATAAAAAGCTGATTGAATTATTATTTTCTATTTCTTTCGTGAACTTAACTCTAATTATTTTATTGTGATTATCCATGATAGCTTGATGTTTGAATAAATGATTAAATTAAACCACTTTTAAGGAAAGGTGTTGTCGACTGCTTAAGGAAACTTTATTGTACACCAGCGACGCCTGATTTTACTGGTAGGTTGACATCGTAAGTAACATTTCTAATGGCTTAAATAGACAAAAATGATATACAGTTATTACAAAAGTGGCATTTCATCATTTTTCATGGGAAATTAACTTTGGTAGCTACACAAAGGAAACGATTTTCTTATAAATGCATGAAGCGTAGTAACGAAGAAATGAAAGTAAGAGACAAAATATAATGAAAAGAGGAAAAATTTCTTGAGAATAGGGGCACAACAAAAGGGATGAGTTATCATATTCCACTAGAATAAAATTGGGGCGGAGTTAATCGAATTGGGAGGGGCTTAGGGAGGCTTATCGTGGAAACAGTTGATTTAGAGATAACTGAGCTCGTATAAGCAGGCAATAAATTCACTTTGATTTTATTAATCATTGGTGCATAAATCTCATCGTATACGGAAAAAAGTTCTATTCTATCAGTTTATAGAAAGAGAATACGGCGTATTAATTATTGCAACACGTAACATACATTAATAAATATTTAATTGCCACAAAGTATTTTACTGTTAATAGTCTGTTGAGGTGGCTTCTATCCGGTACACCAGGCGAGCCCACAGTGTGACGAATGGCATATCTAGGTAGAAATAATTCTTAAAGCGTCTTGTTTCATTTTAATATCCATAAAAGACTGCAGTTAGAAATAAATAAAAGTCAACACTGTGTGTTTTAACAAAACATAATAATTTAGGAGTTTGAAAAACATAAAAATTATAAAAATCTGCTGCGGACGAGCATTACACAACTTTCACATACCATGTTATTTCAAATGAATTATAACATTTTCTAGTTAGTTTCCATTGAAACATTTATTTTTCAAAAGGTGTTCTTTTAGGTGGAATAAGGTGTTCTACTTTATAATCACCCTAATAACACTATAAGTGGTGACCCCGATGTGATTACAGATGAGTAGCTAATTTAGTTTATAATTTTCTTAATATTAAATAGTGGAAAATGGTCTCGAGGAACTTGATGGATGAGTTAGTAACCATTGAGGAGAAACCGGTTGAAGAAGTAGATTTATCTTAATTTCAGTAACATAGACTTATCTCGGTTATCTAAATTTTATAGGGAGGAACCGGACCTGTGACACATACGGGTAGAAGCGGTGTTCAGCTCCTGTAAAATTACCATACAAGAAGAAGCAGAGTAGAAAACACATTTGGAGGAAATTCTACGGCGGCTAGAAGAAAACGGCCTCACTGTGAACCTGACAAACTGTGTTTACGCTCGTCAGGAAGTCGAGTTATTGGGTCACAAAGTGAGCGAAGATGGAAGCATCCTATCCTAGGGCGGCCACTACAAGAGACCTGCGACGTTTTCTGGGTATATTTTCTACTTTTTTTTTAACTTCTACCGTCGTTGCACTTAACAGGTTCCTGGCTGGAGCAAAGAAGAACGACAAGAGGCCTATCGAATGGCACGAAGAAACCACCCATGCGCTCGAACGCTGCAAAACTGCCATCCAGAACTCTGCAGTACTAGAAAATCCAAAAGAGAACGCCCAACTCGTCCTGGTGTGTGACGCCTCCAGCACTGCTATGGGAGCAGTTTTGCAGCAGAAGGATGGCAACGTTTGGCGGCTTCTCGGATTTTTTTCCAAGGCTTTCGCTCCAGCGCAGAAGAAGCACGCCAGCTACGATATGGAGCTATTAGATGTACATATACCCATTAAGCACTTCCGAAATTACCTACAGAGAAGGAATTTTGAACTATGGCCGAACCACAAACCGCTGGAATATGCTTTCCATCAGAAGCCAGAAACAGCAACGCCCATGCGGATTCGGCTGGTGAACTTTATCAGCCAGTTCACGACCGACATCCGACACGTATCCGGGGAATATAACTCTAGAGGACACAAAACACAGCAGAGCAGAAGAAATATCCAGCGATTCCACAGCTTCGGAAAACTTCAGTTTCGCTGGATCAAGCCTCCCGGTACAGAAGCTTCAATTTTATGCGAAACCTCTACCTCTCAGGTGCGGCCCTACATCCCTGAGTCCATGCGAGAAGAGATCTTCCACCGCCTGCTTGGGCTCAGCCACCCTGGGACATGAACCTCGAGACGGCTAGTCACTCAGCGTTTTTTTCTAGCCAAATAAGAACGCCGACGTCTCGAGGGGGGCTCGTTGTTGCATACCCTGCCAGCGGTCAAAGATCGTCCGGCACACCATCACCCCTCCAGTTACCTCCGCACCTAGCAGCCGGTTCGAACACATTCATGTGTACCTCATCGGACCTTTGTCACCCTCCAATGGAATGCGATATTGCCTTACGATAATCGACAGGTTTACGCGTTGGCCTGAGGCATGCCCACTTGAAGTGATCACTAGCGCCGAAGTGGCAGAAGAGATCGTGGGCACATGGATCTCACGCTATGGTACGCCGGCTAGAATTACAACCGACAAAGGGCGCTAGTTTGAGCCAGACCTCTTTACAAGTTTCACTCGCGTCCTTGGTATCCAAAGAAGCAGGGCCACAGCGTACCATCCTCAGTCCAACGGGTGCGTGCAGCGGTAGCACAGGTCCCTCAAGGCATTCCTCAGGGAAGATGGACACGGCAAAATGGACGAAATCGCTACCAACAGTCCTTTTGGGTCTCAGATCGGCAGTACCAGAGGATATTGGAGCCAGTGCTGCGGAAATGGTATTCTGTCAGCCTCTGCGCCTCCCAGGTGAATTTTCGAATTATCGGGACGCAGAGAGGACGCCATATCGACGCTGAAGATCATGCGGGGCGCGATGAAGGATTTCCGTCCCACGCTGCACCGCAGCAGTACGTCCAGAGCCTTCGTACACCGAGACCTGAAGGACTGCACTCTTGTGTTACTTAGGGATGATTACGTGAGGGAGCCGCTGTCTCCGCCGTACACCGGAGCCTACAGGGTTATATCCCGGCAGGAGAAGACATTCCAGGTGGCAAATCTCCTCCGGGAACAGCAGAAGAAGGATCGACCCACTCCTACGCCCACTGCAACAACCACCGCCAACAGGGATCAACCCACCAGCAGGCGTCAAACCTTCAAATGACCTCGACGCAGAACAGCATCCACCGAAGCCGCTTTATCACACCCGTTCCGGACGTGCAGTGAAGCCAAAGGTTTGGTTCTGTGCCGATATCATTGGGGGGGGGGGAGTGTGATGTGACGGGAGTGAGGTTATTGAAGTTTACCACCGCACAGCTGGCAGAGAGCAATGAGGTTGTGTAAAATGGATTTGCCACTGTCGCAATTATCTCTAATATTTTATTTCTCCTTTAGGTTAATTTGATACGCATTTTTAGTTATTATTTATTTTCTATATTATTATTTTACAGTTAGTTTTTTCATATATTCCAGTGGCAAATCCATTAGAAACCTCTAGCAAGCTGTTGTGTTTTGAAGTGTTGCAGCGTGGTTGGTTTGTGCTTTTATAAAATTTATTTTCTGTTGTTTGATTGATTATACTTTCTTAATATTAAATAGTGGAAAATGATCTCGAGGAACTTGATGGATGAGTTAGTAAACATTGAGGAGAATTGGAACTGTTTTTTGGATTATACAACTGCTTGTTATTTGGTAATAAAGAATTATGGAAGAAATAAGGTGTTCTACTTTATAATCACCCTAATAACACTAAAAATGGTAACAGGTTATTTTTTTTTTTTAAGAGTGATAAATATAAAAAAAAAAAAAGGGTAAACCGACCGAAATTTATAGACACTATTAATATCTCACTCACTTACCTCTCCTCTTGAAAAGATTGAGAGTTAACCAGATTTTTTATTTGGAATTCGAATAATAAGACGTTTACATTACTTGGAAGACGAAAATAAATAAGAATTATAGAAGGGACTGGATTGCAGTGTTTTTATACGATATAAAGAGAGGTTTTCAAGAGACCAGAAAATCCATACGAATTATCGGGATATACGAATTACCGAGATGTTAAATGAGTATTTCCTGTTGCCATGTAACCTCCCTTTTTCATCAGTATGTGCCTTGGTTTCTTTGTATGGGTTGCTGTCTCTGGTAAGTTTTTTTGGACTGTGGATGTGTGATATTCTGCATTTTGTCTTTATATTTTCGATATCTATTTATTTTTCTTCTGTCCAGATGATGCCTGAATTAGTGAAATATTGACAGGTGTTTGTTTTCTTTTATTTTTGAGGCTCTTGGCTTGTTGTTTGGAACTTTCCATTTATGTCCTTACAATTATTTGTGTCTCATTTCGAGCTCTTACTCTTGTATATTAATAAAAATGCTTAAAATTAATAATGAATACGATTAAGATTTATTTCCTGCATAAGCAGATCTACGATATTCTAAATAAAATAAAATTCTAGAATTGATTATAAAAAATAATATTAGCTTACTTCAATTTAATAAATTAATTTAGAATAAATTATTACATACTCCCTTTAAATCTGATATTAATAGATTAAAATATTTGAAAGTAAAAACATATTATCTACCAATTATGGATAAACGAATTTCTTTCACGAATCGTCTGGTATTTTATTTAACTAAAAATGTCCTGTTCTTTCGTTTTGACATTCTAATCCTACTACGATTTCATAGACAAGATATTTTTTTTCGTTTTTAGAAGATCGTTCTACAAAAATTTGACGAGTATTCTTATTTTTATTTTTGCTTCGTATAAAGCTTTTATTTAATATTTTTTATTTTTACTCTACGGTTTATAATTTTCCACATGCCACACCAGGCTCACATACTTATATATTTTATTAATTCATTTATTTTTAATATTTTACAAATATTAATTGTTGAATTTGATACATCCTTTAGAAGTGCTATTTCTTTTTTTTTCAATTTAAAAAAACTATTCGGTATCCCTAAATTCTCTGATCTTTAATACATGGACAACCTAGCATGACATAACATATTGATACAGCATTTAAGGCAGAATTTTTATAAAAATTATAACTTATAACTTCACGAACACTGTCTAGGGCATTGATATACTAGAGATGGAACACTTGGTTGTTAAACGCCGGTTTGGATTATAAAAATAAAATAAAAACAGAGACAAGAGCCATGAACGCAAGTCTGGTTTAAAGCGCCTAGATCACCGAATCTGGGAGGAGCATAGAATTTTAGACTCACGGGTATATTTGAGTGATAGAGAAGTACCATTTATAGATTATATTAGGCTGAAATTATTTCACCAAATGTTTATTGTTATACATGCAACGTTTCGGCTACTCAAGCCATCATTAGGCATATCATATAAAAAGACCCTTACATTAATTAATTCAAATAAATAGCAAACTATAATACAATATAGAATATATTACATCCACCAACTATCACAAAAATATGTAAAAATAAATTTTATAATATTTTAGGGATTGATCCTTCTATACCATCATGCGGATGTCAACTGAATAATATTTTATTGTCCAGTCCAGACCAAATCAAATACATCATTGGTAACAATAACAATAAAAATAAATTTCAGAGTAGGATCAATTAAACCTCTTAGTAATTTAATATGTACAAATATTCACTACGTGGAGAATATTATGAAATTAATAAAAAGATGAAATTTTAAAATGAAAAGCCACCTCTGTCTTATTTCCTTGTTAATGATAAATTCCAAAGAGGAAGGTAATATTACGTTTATCATCGTATATATCTATTATAGAAATTTATTACATGCAACTATTAACGAATATATAATTCTTAAATTATAATCACAATAAAATCAATTATTCAATAATTATAACAAAAATACAAGTCATATATTTACATATCTAAAATCAATATAGTAATTTACCTTTTTACATTAAAATTTTAATTTAGTTAGTATGTTCGCATAGGTATTACTTAAACCATTAGTGTCAAACTTAAAATTACTATTTAAATTTTTAGTTATATATATATATATATATATATATATATATATATATATATATATATATATATATATATATATATATATATATATATTTGCTACTATTATTTTCTGTTGCTATTATCTTGGTACCAATAAAATCGAAACTCTATTTACTTTCCAAGCTATGTGTGGATAGGCCAGTCATTTTTTTTTTTTTTTTAATTACAATTACTTTTCTGTTGGCTAATTCTATTTCTAAAATTTTGTTTAATTTCTCCAATATAACAAGTATAAATATTACTATCACTATGGTTGTTAATACTTTAACATTCTATGCAATAAATTTGATAAATGATATTGGTTTTATCATATTTTTGAATCTAGTCTTTATTATTACCGTATGTGGATTGTAATTTATTAATTGGTCTTTTACCAAATTTCAATTCTATTAAATCGTTTTTTTTGTAATTTTTTAGTTATTACGTCAGTTGATCTGTTGATTTGAGTTAATAAATAGTATTTTTAACTATTATTTTGATAAATTCTACTCTCATCCACACTTTTTATTCTATTATCTACCAATGCATCATTATTATCTGTGGGTTGAAAATAATTTGTAATAAACATTTTGTGGAATGATTACAGCCTTATATAATCTAACAAAATCCCTTTTCACCTTAAAGTCAACAAACCGTATCATTTATATTTTTAGGAGTGAGCTATATTGATAAGTAAACTATCATTTATTTGAGGTAAAAATTGTGTTCTAAACCTATTAATATTAATATAAGATAAAACATTAACAGAATCCACTCCACAGAATCCAGTTGACGGAGGGGGTAACACTAAATAAAATTCCAATGTGATTCCAAATAGCTTGTTTACTGAGTGTTCAAAACTATCTCGTTTTATATAGTACTTAGCTCCATTTTATGTTTTGTCCTTTTATGGTTTATTTTTTTTTATCAATTAATACTTTCAGAATTGAGAAATTTGAAATAATTTAAATAAATACAAATAAAAATAGTAAATTGAAATTTATGTTGATTATTATAATACGTTTTTAAAAAGTATTTTGCGCTATAATAATAACGAAGTGATGATGATGGAGGGCAGCGGCCTACTGAACATATCGACCCCCTCCCCAGGCCGGTATCCGAAGTAGGCCGAGAAAGGCCGAACACAGGCGATCAATACACATCCCCTTCCAACCGGAGTCAAAACTCAAAAGCCGCACGGCAAACATTTCCAAACCATTCTGGAATTTTTATGATCGAAATTGTATTTATTCTATTTGGCAGGATCGACAAAGTCAACATTGGTAGAGCATTCCGGTAAGACGGTAAAAAATCTGAAAAACTGAAATCGGATAAGTTCTTAGTGGCTTGAAGGGCGAAAAAAAAATGAATTATAAATAAAGTACCTATCATCACCTATATAAATCTAAATCAGTTATGCCTCACATATTTAGGTATAATGAATTGGGTCTGAAGCGGTCTTAAGCTTTTAAGAACGATACAGAATACTTTTAAGACGAAATTTATATATTTTTTAATTTATTTATTGATTTTTACAACTTTATTAACAAGAAAATACAAAAAGTAAATATCAACCAGAATAAAATGACATATGAAGAGACTACTCATCGGTAGCAATCCAATAACAATTCTAAACAAGAAGGTCCCGAGGCCATCTTTTCAAACTGCTAGAAGGATTATTGGGAATCGAAGAGTAAGGAAGGCAAATATATCTAATCGGCTTATGGTTAAGCGCACATACTTAGTACCGTGTTTATTTGTTTAAGTTAGACTGTATCGGGTGGTTTATCGAAGAGTTCCACTTATAAAAACGAAACATAGATAAATGGGAATCTCTACAAATAAAATACCTTTCGTTTGAACCTGACGGATACCTATAAAAACCCTTAAGATATAATTTTTTTTTAATGAGATATACTCAAACGTCTTTAAAAGTTTAACACAACTTTAATAAATAATATTGTTTATACTGCCAATTTACCAAGATAAAAATGTACATAGTTTAATAATAATTAACTAAATATAAATGCATTACTCACAGTTACTTTAAATATGGCTGTGTTATATATAAAATCCATAAACAATATTTGAGCACGACATTTTCGATTTTTATTACTAATTAACTTGTAATACTAGGTATATGAGAGTTAGTTTTTCGCATTTTTACTATAAAATAATTAGATTTATGAATTCTATATTTTCTTTTTGTACCAGTAAATCTGCCTTATTATATTTAGAAGTAATCTCTATTTGCCGCCAATAATTCTGGGTTCCATTTTTCAATACTCATCAAAACTGAAGTATTGAGGAATATGTCATGACTCTTGCCAGTTACTTCCTAACGCCGTGCTTTCTATTTCTTGCCATTCTTAAATGCTAGTAAACAAATTCTGTATGCTCTTTTCCATCAAATCCCTATAAGTATTTAGTAAGGCTAAACAGATCTTATTAAATACATTTCATTTCTTATAGAATAGATATCTTCTTAAAATTATGTTTGTCCAAACATTTTTAAAATACAGTCTTTTTCAAGACGATTTTCAAAAACTTCAAAAAACAGTGGAGTTCATTCATAAGAGTTTTGCCATTTATGCGCTTTATCTTATTAAAAAAAAAAAAACTATAAAGCCGCAAATGCTGTTCGAAAAATTAATGAAGTGGAGGCGAAGGAATCGGATTCCACGCGGGCTGCAGGAGTTTGGCTTAAATAATTCATGAGCGTCGAAAGTAAGTCTCTTTTAGAACGCTCCCGATCATCGAATCAGAGAGAAACGTCGGTTCAAATAATAGAATATGATGATCTTAATTTTGAGAATAAATTTAATCGATGCATTTACAATATAATGGTATAAAAACTCTTTATTTACATCGTAATAGTTTAATTGAGCATTATTCTTGAACACGGGGCTAAACTTGAATTGAATACTATAGAAAGTTGTTCATACCTAACTATTTAATTGGGTTTGAATCAGTTACTTTTATTACGAAAAGTTAACAACCCGTTAAAGTTTTAAGCGCGATCCACTTTCCCCATTTTTATTAAATATAGAACTGGACTACGTTATTTGAATGGAATTAGAATCGAAAAAAGTGTTTAATTTTTAGTCCTCAGTTCAACTCATTTTCCAAAACAAAATTTGATAAAAATGACAATTTTACTTCCTATCTAAGATAAACAATTTACATGATTTGTTTAAACATAATTCAAACAAATGATTCTAAAAACTTTATATTGCTGATATCTGCTTTAAAGCATAACGGGAGATGCTAATGAATCGTCTTCAATGAGGCTTCACACGTTTGCAGTGGCAAGAGTCGTATGGAAAGCAAAAAGTTACGAGAAAAAAATCTTCCTAAGAGCGGGCAATAAAAGTAATAACCCAAGCATAGTTTTATTGTTTCATGGTTTTTTTATTATAAATATTTCATTTCAACGAATTGTATAATTTTGTATTGTTATTTTCCCCCCTCTTGCTGAATTATACATAAAAAAAAAAGAAACTTATTTTTGTATTGCGTAACATTTATAACTAATAGGTAATAGGTAAAGTTTCTCTTTGCTTTACTTTTTATTTTATTTTACTTTTTACCCCTCATCCGAAATTTTTAGTATTCGTTCGTTACTAAGCCCTACAACTTTACATGCCCATTTCTACAATCAAAATGCTGTTACTTCAACAATATTAACGATGAACCGAGAATTAAAAAAATAGTCAAAATTTAAATTGTTACATTAAATTAAAAGATTAAAATTCGCACATGCTTTAGGACGTAAATGTGTCCTGTAACATTATAATGGACAGGGGCGTACGCTGAATCTTTTTTTTTTCTTTGATATGGAATTCAAATTTATTTCGGGGGTGGAGGGAATAGGAAGGCAAGTAATCACCTAAATATATATAATCGCCAAATCAGGAGTAAGTTTTAAGGATAAGTATGAACATTGAATAAAAAATTATTGTTAAAATTTACCAAAACTATTACTTAAAATACAAAGTTTATTTTTGTTCGAACATTTCGGAAGGGGAGAGAGGTATATCCCCGTATCCCTTCCTGCGTACGCTTCTGATAATGGAACACTTAAAAAAGAATGACGAAGAATAATTCTTAAAAGAAAACTAGTTTTATTTTATTTACGTTTTGTCTACTTTTGTATTTTATGCTCAGTGAACTTTTGTTTGTTTCTTACATTTTGCATACATCTTTCTGGTCTCATACCTCCGATTTATTTCAGCCTTGATAATGGCACCCGTGTTTGGGCCAAAACTTCGGCTTGTAATAAAAACTTAATTATATTGTTCTCCTTTAAAATTCACTCTGGCTGATTATCGTGAAAATCTAAAACCCAGATATAATCGTCACAGTCAGCAAATTGATCATCTCTTAATATTATTTTTCTAATATGTTTTATATTTCATTATCGTAATTATGATTAATGGACGATTAATAAAGAAATTCGTAAAATAAAAAGTAAAAGTAAACTTTATATTTCAATTATACTTTCATATCATTATGATGGGAGCTCCGTATTCAGGCGACTTCCGTGGGGAGTGATAAAGCACTCTAAGGATAGCTCCCATGCGAGCACTCGACCCCCACCAGTCCGGCAACAAAAAGTTATCGTTGCAGTTATGCCAGCTTGTAAATGACAAGCGGAGATAAGCTACAATAAGTAGACCAATTATTAGATCCCAGGGGGTAGGAGTATCTATGGTCGGGAGGAGGGTATGTGTGTGTCCTTCAATGGAGCCCACGAACAGAAGGATTGCTTGTACCCTTTCAATTGAAGCCACACATGTTTCAGTTATATTATTATTATTTCATTCCTATAAATAAAATGAATTTACCATCGCATATAAAAGCAAATGTGCAATTTTTTATCTAACAAATATTAACTTTCATTGTTAGGAAATAATTGTAAGATTCCAAAAACAAAGTCTAAAGTCTCGAAAATAGCAGTAAATAACTGGCTAATCAACTTTTCGCCAATACAGGCATTATCAGAACAGAAAAAGAAACGATCACATAAATTCAAACAAATGGTAGCAAATTTCACATCAACAGACCTATTAAGAGTGTCGGCGAACTTCAAGTGTTCCGGCGCACAGTATATCGAGCCACTTCTTCTTGTTCTAGACACTGGTCAAACATTTTATTACGTAATATTTATGTTCTGAAACTTATAAAATGAAATTATTATTTCTAGAAAAAGAATAATGATATACAAAATTCAAACTTGATAGGTCACTTAAGAAATTTTATGAGATAACAGTTTTGTGAAATGTTTCAATAATTTTCGGAAAAGCTTCAAAAGATGGCACTTTATTGCCTACCATAACTTAAAGTAAAGGCAGTCTATTTTTAAAGGGTATGTGGGATTTCTGTCCCTTCATGCAACTTTGGAATTTGAATAGGTCCGTATTAGCTTCCTCAACTAATATCAATCCAAACTCATTGAAATTGTATTGGATTTGAACCAAACTAAGTAAAAATATTCAAGGTTCCTAATTAATAAAAATTAGCTGAAAAATATTAAAATCCCTAGAGTCAAACTCTTGTTATCGAAAGTTGAATTTTTAAATTTAGGCACTTATTTCTCAGCAATGCGTCATAACGCTGTGATCCAATAACGACATTTTCGGCTTTTACCAAAAGCCTAACAGCCTATTAAAATTCACGAAAATCGGTAAAATATTGTAGGAGAAAATGGCGAGATATCGACTTTGGAATAGCGACAAAGACAAAGCAACATTTTCTGTCTTTTATTTGAATTTAACAAATTTGTTTTTGCATAGTTTCACTTATGTTTGATTTTTTTATGTTTAAACAATTTTTTTTTTAAACAAATAATAAGTTGTTTTTTTAATTGAAAAATTGATAATTTTTTTGCGATAAGCAACATATAACTTTTAATTGTTGCTATTAAACTTCCACCTTTCAATGATTAAAAATATTGAGGTCCGATACATCGAAATATCTGTACGATATATGTCGATATTTACATCCCTACTATTAAATAGATATAGATACTTTTTATGCAGAATATATTTTATTTCGAACTACAGTGCTAAATATAAATTCGAATTGATATTTTGTGGTACATTACCATATCAGACATAATCTCATACATATCAACTTTGGCAATATATTTTATTTTTTTAAATTTTGCACTCTTTCTGAGTATAAGATATTCAAACTCAATACTTTGATGGGCATTTCTTCATTCATTCAAGATTGATTTTCTTCCTTCCCTTTTATTTTATTTTTTTTTTAATGTTTAAGCAATTTAATTAATTTTTTTCTCAAGTAATAAGTTTTGAAATCGCAATTACTTTTGAATACATTATAAGAAGCTTCATAGAATAAAGGAAGGAGTTATGAGCTAGTAATTCTAAATGTCAAACATGATAACACTTACCTATTGCTACAATTTGGTACCAGAATGAAGAGAATTGGCTTCTCCTGTACCTAACAATCCTAACTGCAGATGTTTTTATCTTCATACGCGAGGGTTGGAATGAAAACATAGACTTATAAGCCTGAACGTGTGCTAGACAAAATAAACCAAAAAACTTAAATATTTTCATCAACTTATATTCCGACTTTTTCCCGCTAGATTTTATTTCTGTTCCATAGTGCATTCCTAGGCATCTCAACGCATGAATGAATATTTATGTAGATGAATGTATGGTAATATATGTTGTGTTGAGATATAATGGATATATAAATAGATTATATGCGTTGAGAGGTATTAGAATCATCTACGTTTCTAAGTCTTTTTTTGACTATTGATGTGAGATGTGCTGCCTTTGGTATTCATTTATGTGACCTTTTCTTTTTCTGTCATGATGATGCCCGAATTGGCGAAACGTTGACTGGTTAGTTTTTTACTGGAATTTAAGATACGTAAGGCTTTATTTATAAAATCTTCCAATTATATCCTAACAAAATCTTGCATTTATATCCTAACAAAATCTTGTTTAACTAACATCTCTTTTGGGATTTTTGCTCTTTAGCATTAGTTAAATTTAATATCAAAAAAATAAATTCTTGTGCTTCAGAAGTTAGTCATATTGTTTATAAAGCAATTCATTCTAATTTTTAACTTCAGCTTATAATGAAATTCGAACCTGAACTCGGCCAGTTAAGATAAAAACTAGGCCATAGTTAGAGCCCGGATTCTCCTGCTATTGCACTTTTTTTTCAGTTGCTTGAAATCGACGGGGGGCAAGTTATTTACACGAATTAAGGCATCCGGATTAACATATATAAGTTTTATTTTTCATTAAATTGCACATTTAGTCGTAATTAAAAAAATATTTGTAAATTGCTTGAAAATATAAACAATATAAACATTGAATCAAAAGTACATAGGACAGATTCTCGAAGTAATATGTTACTGTTTATAACATATTAAATATAATTTAATTTTCTGAAAAATCCTGGAACTGAAAAATGAAGTTTGTTTTGCTCTTCTTAGATTCGTCGAAAGCCGGTTAATCCTTACCAATCCATTCACTTCCTTTTATGTTCTACAGTGCTACATTCAGTCTATAGTTGGCAAAATAATAATGCATAGGCACAGTTTTCCGGACAAAAATATGACCAATAATTTATTGAAAATAAATTAATTAGTGGATATGATAACAAACAACATCTCGCATATATTTTTACGAGTGAAGGAAATTAATAATTCGTACAAGATAACAAATATTGGAGATTGGTCGAACAAAAAAATTATTCATGCTGTAACAGTTGTGATATTAACTAGTTAGTTATGCCCTCATGGTTTTCATCTAATTAATTATATCTTTTACAAATATAAACCCAAAATAGGAAACAATATCAGAATTGAAAGACAATCCACCAAAATGGATCGTAAATCCAGAGTTAAGTTCTACCAGTAAAGATAAATACCCTAATAAGAACTCGCGAGGTTTTCACATTTTACATAACAAAGATCCAACCTGCCTAATTTATTAATAAAAAATAGTAATTTTTTGAAAGAAAATAAAATATGTAATTGTTTTTTGTTTTTTTCGGCATAAACGACGTAAATGGCAGAATTTTATTTTTTATTGCACATTTTTGCACGTTTTTTTGCATTTTTATTCAACGTTTTATAATTGTTTTACTGCACGAAATCCGGGCTCTAGTCATAGTAGTATAATTATTGAAACGGGAATATAGCAAAGTAGGTATTTAGGAGATAAACTGTTTTTTATTGTCAAATAATATGTTCTACCACACATAATTATTAGAGCTGTATATAGCCATTCATACCTTATTTGCCGACTAAAGAAAAATAAAATAATTAAATAAATTTAAATAATAATAATAAATTAATAAAATAAGATACGAGTAAATACATAATAAATCGTCATTGTCATCGTCATACCTCCTATGTGACCAAAAATCAGTTTTGTGACTTAGATTTTATTAGAAACAAGATTTTATCTCCTATGTGCTGGTTAAAAGCACTCATTTGTTAAAAAATTGTAACATTGTTTAAATTGATCAAAAAGAATCCTCTTATTGTTAGTATTCATCGCTTACGCAACGGATACCGCTAGTATATGATGTGATACTTCCACGACAATCTTCACATAGGTGATTTCACAGTAATTGTGAAACCACGTAATTGTCAAATAATAAAATCTGCCGCACTAAAAAACAATAAAAAAGGTATTAGTGCTATATGTAACCATTCATACCATATTTACGCACCACATAAAAATAATGATAAACATACATAAAATAAAATAAAAAATAATAAACTAAATAATATAAAAATACGTAAATAAACCTAATTAAAATTACATACATTCGAACTTTAGTACAATATCTACACTCAGCTAAAGGTACGTTCACACCTTTGCCAAACTACGGCAAGTCCCAATCCAAGCCAAACGGCAAACGTGTATAAGGTGTTTACAGATGTTTAGGAAACTAATCTGTCCACGCGCTACTATTCTGTCTATTCCAACTTTTCTCGGCTGTTATTTCGGTTTAAACTATTTTTTATTATAAAAAAATAATTAAAAATAAAAACATATAAATATATAATTGTATTAAAAGGCAAAATATAAGTTCCAGGTGTAATCTTCTTCTTTATTCTATTGACGTTTAGGGAAAATATTTCCTCATCATCAGAATTTCCTTTACTCTTCTGTTTTATTTCTCACTGATTGTCCATAATAAATGCAGAAATTTTAATGATGTGCAATGGGAGAGAAATAAACAGAAGAGGAAAGAAAATTCTGATGATGAGGAAATATTGCCCCGAAACGAAGAATTGAAGAAAACTATAATTTTCTGCATTTAGAAAGTACAATTAGCGTAAAATTGGTATTTTATACCAATTTAACGGCTATTTCTGGTTGAATTTCGTACTGAACCATCAAAAAATACACATTCCGTGTATAAACAAAAACCAAATCAAACCTGTTTAGGATCGTCTCTTTAGTAAAAAAAAAAGTGCTATTTAAAAAAATAAAACTCTCTCTTCAATCAGTGACGTTTCAACCAAAATCATACAGCATATGTACATAAAAAAAAAAAAAAATCCTAAATTTTAGTTTGGATTTATGTACTTAAGTTATCGACGACTGCTTCTTAATCATCCTGACTTAAAACTAATCCTTAAATTTCATCAGTTTTGAAGTTTAGAGTACCCAGGGGTTCTCTGAAATAAGAAAAAAACACTACTGAACGAATAAAAAAACTATTTTACAGTTCAAGAGCTCTGAAATTTCTAAATTGGGTGAAATTTCAATAAATTAAATCATAAATAACTTTTAGAATACTTAACTTTAAAATTTCTGCCAAGTTTGCCATTATAGTAATCTCACCATTTCTATTGGCTACATGAGGAAAAACAAATGTGTAATACTCGGTCTCTAAAAAAACTTTTAATTTTAATCCTCATGAAAACACCAATGATGATGTTGAACTAAAACCCAGAAACAAGGATATGATCTTAAAATTTTGTAGGTATAAATTTGAACATAGCCCAACTGCCTGTCCTTGAAAACACGTTTAATTATGCCTAAGTATAAAAAGTGAATAGCTTGATAAAATTGAAAATGGACCATTTTTATACTAATCCCCGGCTTTCCGCCAACTTAGAGCCGTACCGGATGAGCCGTTTTTGCAAAATAGGCGCTTCATGGACAATACTTTTGGGCATGCGTAAACAAAAGTGGAGGATGGAATTTGATAAAATTGATACTGGATCATTTTTACACTCATTCCCAACTTTCATCAAAACAAGATTATCATTTCATATTTCAAATTATAAAAATAGATAAAGAAAAATTCCACCGCATTAGCCCATCACAATTTAACACAGATTCAATTACAACAAACGAAAAATTTCAAATAGCAAATACATAACTAAAAATAGAAAAATATTAGAGGAATACACATTATAAAAAATATTAATAAAACACTAAACTAAAAAACAGACACAAAAACCTAAGTACTCATTATGCAGACCTTATCAATATGATACAAAATAATTACAACTGATAATAATGTAAACATTAATAATAAGCTAAGTACTAAAGACTGAAAAAATGGAAAAAAAACAAAATAACGAAGCTAAATATGCCTTATTCTGATAAAAGCTGTTGTGATAGAAAGCAAATAAGGGCGTGTGACTTTAAAAAGTAAGATATTTAAAGGGACAGAGTCCATATGTGGCAATTCTTAATAATATTCTGAATGAATAATTGTAATTTATTTAATGGACTGGCAAAGGGAGTACAGATGAATATTAGTGGGTAAAATCACTTAATATAACGATTTTACACATCTAAAAAAAAATACATATATACAATTTTTTAAACTTAATAGCCGTAATAATAATAAAATAAAATCTTGAATAGTAATAATTTAAATAATAATTCAAATTATTAAATAATTCAAATATTAGAATAAATTAATTAGAAGAAGACATAATAAATAAAAATAAAACATTATTTTTTCGGAAATTTGATAAAAACTTTGTAATTTAATTATGAAAAAATAGAAGTTAACTCATAGAAAAAAATTATGTGTACTTTAACCCCCAAATCGACAAAAAATACGAATGCGAAAAATAAAAAAGTGTTTCAATTTTTTTTTAAATATCAATTTATATTTTTACTTTCTAACGAATTTTACAACTAATCCTGCATATAGAGATCCTCGTGGAGAATTACTGATTGTGAGCCGAAAGATTGCAAAAACTTTTCATTACAGTTTGCAGGACGTGATCCTATAATCCTATATATGTCGGGTCTGCCAGAGTTCGGTGTCAGGCCAATAACTGCTCCGTCAGGCTAGCGGAAACTGAACCCACTGTATAAATCTTTCTAATCCTTTCTATAGCCTGTTAGGACAGATTTATTTCGAGCTAAGCATTTATTGTGAATTTAAACTTAAACATTTAATATCGAATTGTTAAATATAAAATAAGTAAACATCTTTATTCCTTTCATATATTTTTTTGTAGATAACGAACATACAGATTGCTTTTCTTTTTCATTAATTCGATTGTTATTTTTAAAACAACCTTTATAATATATTATAAATGGCATAGCATAAATATTTATATCTGGCCCGTCGGACCAATCTATGTTCCTTCATTAATTTTAAGTCCCAGACGATTTGTAGTGGTTTCGACTAGGGTTAGGACATCGTAACACGATATATGGAAATATCGATATCTCAATATCAGATCTATCAATGGTATCGATATTTTACGACGGTATATCAATGATATCAGATTTAAATATATTAAGGGTTCAGCACAAGTATAATTATATTAATTTCTATATTGTTTTTAAAACTTTTATTTTAGCTAATTTTTGTGAAGTAATTTCTTTAAGTATCTGTTTTCTATTATTAGAATTTTGTATACATCATTAGTGCCAACGTTTGGAGGAATTTTTCCCCAACTTCAGGAAAAATCTCTTATACAATCCAATTGTTCTAGCACTATTTACAATATCATTATACATTCTATTTGTCATAATCAAATCCATAATTACTATCATTTCGCCATAATTTTAACTGTCAATTTTTCTTTTATTGTAAGTTATAAGAAGAGTTTAACATTCCTATTTTATATATCGTGGTTTTCTAGTCAGTACAATGCCATAGAAGTGGGGTAAATTTCAGTCAAAATTTCTGCATGTTTAAAATTTTTTTCGTGATTTATATGAAATTTAGTTAATAGTTATTTATTTAGTTATTAATAGCTAATAGTTGTATGAAATATAGTTAAAAGCCTTCAAGATAAGAATGAATTACAACAATAAAAAAAAAAAAATATTTTTCTCAAGTATCATTCCTTTTAATATTATTTAAATAACATTTCATGGCAAGTAAAAATATTGTTTTATGAATAATAATTATGTTATTTTATCACCTTCGTCACAGTTTTACATTGTATCCCTTTAATGTACTGGTTTTTTCCTTTTCCATCCTTTCACTTAATGCCGATGTATCTATAATAGTCTTCTATTATATCAACCAAGGCAAAATAAAGTATGTATTTCATTGAAATGTCTTTAGATTTGAGTCAGTTCAGGAAAAAGTGCTTGGGTCTCCATTGTAGGAAAATTGCACGAAGCATTCACATGCAACCGTACAGTATACACTAAACTATTGTTATATTTAGAATTCAAATTATAGTATACAATTCTAAGAATAGTTCATACAAGTACCTGTCTTTAGGTGCTGGTCGATTTGAAAATTTATTTTACATGCCATATTTTTATTGCACAAATTGCAAAAAATCGTTTTTCGAGGAAAAAAACTCTCCCTGTTGAATTCAAAGGATTCCAACTGTTTAACAAGGATTTAAATGATGCTACTGTTTTGTGCTTTTTGATTTATGTAAGAAAATTAAAACGTAGTTAATTTAAACTAATACGCAAGACTGAAACAACACACTGACTGAAAGAACACATGAAAAATTCCAAAGGAGAAGGGCAAGATGATGTTTTTTGCTTTGGTAAAGAAAGTACTCGGAAGTAAGGTTTCTAGAAGACTTATCAAAATTACGATGCTAAACATTATTTTCTACTAATACCTAACTATATATATTTGATTTTTTTTAATTTTTCTGCAAATAATATACTATACATTATTAATTACACGTTCAATGCGGTTGTGAGCACAACGATACAAACTTGAAGTCGTATGTGAGCATTTATCTATACTATGATTACGATCGTAGATTATTTTTATTCATCGTGGATGGGTTTCATCCATCTTATAATTGATACATTCAATGATAATTTAAAAAACAAACCATTTATTCCGCAACAAAGCTTATCAGAAAATAGTTTAATTATTTATTTTTTATTTTATTTGGGAGACAAATTATTAAAAAACTTTTATTTTTATCAAATATGCAAAAATATGCAGTAACCCATAAGATATGCGAAAATATGCATGATAAAATTTAGTACAACTCCAAATATATTGATTTGTGAACATATTCGATCATTTTGGTTGATAAACTTGTCAGGAAAAATATGCATTTGCATAAAAATCCGGTCTTCAGTTATAACCAATCAGAGTGTAAGTACGGTTCAATCGGAATAAGAATAATCCCTGGTTTATCTTTTTATCTCTGTTAAATCCTATTAATCACTATAATGTCAATGTTTGCGTCAGGAGATTTTTTCACAGCCAGTCTTTTTTTAGTCTTCTGCAGACATTGTGGATCTTTTCTCTCACATCTGTATTTTTTTTAAATAATTCAACGTGCTTTTGATTATCCATATCAATTATTTATTTATATCTTATTCTAGAAACCTTACTTCCGAGTACTTTCTTTACCAAAGCAAAAAACATCATCTTGCCCTTCTCCTTTGGAATTTTTCATGTGTTCTTTCAGTCAGTGTGTTGTTTCAGTCTTGCGTATTAGTTTAAATTAACTACGTTTTAATTTTCTTACATAAATCAAAAAGCACAAAACAGTAGCATCATTTAAATTCTTGTTAAACAGTTGGAATCCTTTGAATTCAACAGGGAGAGTTTTTTTCCTCGAAAAACGATTTTTTGCAATTTGTGCAATAAAAATATGGCATGTAAAATAAATTTTCAAATCGACCAGCACCTAAAGACAGGTACTTGTATGAACTATTCTTAGAATTGTATACTATAATTTGAATTCTAAATATAACAATAGTTTTTTAGTGTATACTGTACGGTTGCATTTACTTTTTCTTTCTCTAACCAATGTTATTCATATTTTTTCTTTTCATATTATATAATTTAATTTTTGTTGATAATCTATCTTTATATTCTTTTCATATTGCAAATCCATCATTATTAATGAATCAATTCTTAATGTATATTCACATACTATCATATCTTACTATATTATAATATCTAATCATTATTTGTGATCCAGAAATAGTACCTAAATATTGGAGTGATCATTTAAAAAAAATATGTAATAGTTAAATTATGGAACAACCCATCGGAACGTGTCTATTCTTAACTGCACACTGCCTAACTCAGGATCCTATGGTAAATTGAAATTAAATTTGAAAATATAAGGCCGGGTTTTTAGTGTTAATTTCAAAAATCCTTCTTCTTAAAGTAAATTTAATTTTGTTTATTTGAAATAATTAACCATCTGTTATTGTTAGTAGTAATAAAAATGAATAAATATAAGCTATAAACTTAAGTGATTGTTGTAGCTAATAATCAATACTTTTATATTATTTAATGGAGATTAATGTAACCATGGAAACTTTTAACATTTATTTCAAGTACTATATTTAGTAGGAAGTGATAGTTATGATATGCGCGCACCGCATCAGATTTTTTTTGTTATGGCGAGATTCAGCTGACTCGAATTGGTGGGCACAATATTTGTCACTGCATACATTTTGGAAGGATAATATTTTCTGTTTTTCAGTAAAGGTACAATTGTTGACTTATTATTTAAACAGTAGTAATAAATAATGTTGATATTAAGAGAGCAAAATTGTTTGATAGAACGGAGGCGTCATTGATTAGCCGCTTTTTGGCTTTCTTCCCCTATCCCGTCGCCTCTTTTCCAACATCAAAAGGGTTTGCCGCCTCCATACTGACCTTGCTTGTATCAATTTAATTTGTTTGAGAAACTTTTCTTATCTTTTCCGCTTTATCGTAAGTTACGTTTGTCAGAGGAAATTCCTTCCACTTATATTTTATTTAGATTTAAGTGTAAAAAAAAAAAAAATTTTCTTGTGCGAAAATATCGTGATAACTAACAAGCTCAAACTCATTTGGGCTCCTCGGAAAATCCTTTTTTTGCTATGACATTAGATTGATAAGGCCAGATCGTGTGGAATAGAAAATTACAATAAACTGGATGAAAACATGTTCATAGATTGCAGTTAATCATTCTAAATCTAATCCGTAGAACGACAAGGGGGGAGGGGCACATTCAATTGGTCACCGATTTTAACTAACATTTTAAAAAACATCATCTTGCCCTTCTCCTTTGGAATTTTTATTATGTTCTGTCAGTCAGTGTGTTGTTTCAGTCTTGCGTATTTGTTTAAATTATTATTTATATCTTATTTCATATAAATTATTAATTGGAATTATTTGAAATTTCAATATTAAGAAGGGATTTTTGACTGCAAGTTTTAAAAATATGTATTGTATATTCATTATATTTACCTGTATCATATATTTGTACTTATCCAATGAGATTGTTTATTATGTTGTATGATGTAGGAGAGAGTGGGGGAAGTGTACGGAGCGGGAAACCTTTTTTTTTTTTTTTATTGGTGTTTTACGTCCTTTTCTGCACCAGTTAAGGCAAACAGGACGGATTGTTCCTAGAGGTTACCAACCTATTCCAACCAGAGTGGGAAAGTCGAGATTCAGTCCGTGGGCCCGACACAAAATAAATTTCAACCCTCCCAGGCTGGATTCGAGGTTGCTAAGGAGACGCCTTAACAATCGTAGTGGCTGCGCAGCGGGCAACTGTGCGCATCACAATAACGAAATTTCTAGCGGCCATAGACGGCTCTAGTTGGTGTAAAGCAATTTTTCTAAACATAGCAGTAGAAATATAAACTAGCCCATCGCAGTGGCTCCCCGGCAAACCTACTATCGTGGTTATTAGGGGGTGGATTATTGTTATTTGTGTATACTGTTATCTGACTTCCTAGGAAAATATGAAGCTATACCTTCCACAATGTTTTAATTCAACATAACTATTCTTATTCATTATCTACGATCCCTTGTTAACATCTTCATGCGCAATAATTTGAATGTTAGCCAACCATTTTGATGGGATACATTTATTCTTACATGATCGGCTAACTGTGCGCATGTTCTCCTCACACTATTCAGAAAATGATTTTGTCTCCGCAAGCACAGCAAATGATCAATAAATCTTGCGACTAGCTGTGAAACTTCACAGAACGATAAAAATCGAACGGAACTGACCAGAATTTCTAATGAAGACGGTTTGGATAATTCCACCTTGGGTGACGTTCCCCAAAGTTGAGGACTCATCCCTCGGTATGTCGTCCCTAAGCCGTCTACCTCAAAGGTCAACTCTTTCCTATACTTTGCCTCCGTGAAATAAATCATTAGTTAAATGAATAGTATCTCCTAATTTTACTTCCTGCGCAGTTACCTCACCATGTGCGCAAGGTTGCCCGAGAGGAGGGAAACCGTGCGCGAATGCATATTTGTAGATTTGTGGTTATGTACAAATTACAGCTTCTGTGCTTGAAATGATTTTTTAACCTAAGATACTAGACTAAATAAGGAAGCGTTTGGTAGGTTTAGTATTAGTTTTTATATGAAAACTTCGATGTTATTACATCCTTTCCTTAGGTGAACACAGTGAGGATGTGACGGACGAAAAGTCATTCGGCGTAAATCTTGTCTTTGATAGTTTGTTAAGCGCCAAATTATCCCAGATGCTTTAATTTCCTTATTTTTTATTTTTGGTTTTATGATTTGATAAGTTCGTTTCAAACTTAGAGAACTCAACTGATCAACTTCAAATTTTTATGATACAAAAAGTACATAAAATCACATCAAATGGCTCAAATCGGACTCAACTATGTCAATATAATTTGAGATATGACACACCGTATTTATGATTGTTTAAATATTTGCATCCACTTTTTATTACATTCAAATCTAGCAAATGAATAATTTATCGTTATAATTACAAACAGCAAAAACTCGTGTATCCAATGGTAACAAAACATTTGAATTTGAGTAAGAGGGAAAAATTTCAATTTTATATTTTTGTTCGAGATTTATTTATAGATTAGGGTGCTGAATTCTAACATGAAGTTAATTTTTTATTTTATAACCTACTTCATTTAATGTTATAGCAATTTTATTTTCTGTCTATTTTTACTTTCACTTACCTATATATGAAATATATTGTATTATTTTACTCTACTGTTGTTGTTTTTAAATAATTAAAACTTCCTGTATTCTCATTTATTAATTTTAAATCATGGGATAATGTAAATTTGTAAAGAAAATGGTAGAATTGGTTAAAATCGGCGACCAATTGAATGTGCCCCTCCCCCCTTGTCGTTCTACGGATTAGATTTAGAATGATTAACTGCAATCTATGAACATGTTTTCATCCTGATTATTGTAATTTTCTGTTCCACACGATCTGGCCTTATCAATCTAATGTCATAGCATGTCATAACCGCCAGGTTTATCCCCCAGCCCAATGAAGAGTCTTCACAAAGGCTAAGTGTACCCCAGTTCACGTCTGATATAACTAACTGGCTGATATTGTTGGATTGCTCCAATAAGTATACCTCAAGTTACTCTTTATTTCTGTGATCTTGATATTACTGGATGAACGTGGTTCTAATTCTTACACAGGTCAGTCGGCGAAAGGTATCGGAATCGAAAATAACTCATTATATCAGGTCAGTAATAGAGCTGAATCTAATTGTTTTCGGTGAGGGTGCGGGGTCCCAATCATTGCTGCTTGAAGAAAACAACGTGTAATTGTAACAAATGAGGACGCTTTGTTTTAAGCGTGATTAATGATTGGCCAACCCTTACAGCCTCACAATAATTATAACCGGCCATCCATCAGGGGGAATTATGCCAGTTTCGGTCTTCCTCTCGTTCATCAGCAGATGAGTGGTTACGATGCTTCCTACTTTTGTCTTTTGGCATTTGACAGTATTGAGTACATGGGAGTAGTTATTTTTGTCCAATAATGATCAGTAGGGCACATAGTGAATAAGCTTCGATATTGATAAATTAATTTAGACCGTTGATGTGAAATGTGCTGTATCTCGTTTGCGTCTAAATGATATTATCTTCATCTGTCCTGATGTTATCGTATTAGGAAAAATGTTGACTAAAGAGTTATTTACTAGTAAATGAGAGACCGCACACTTCATATCACAGTCTAAAGAAAACAAACCAAATAAAAATAGTACACCATTCCAAGACTGTTCCGCATATACTCTAGGATAGGTGGGGATAAAGCCCAGCATATATTTTTTTTTTTAAATTACGGACAATCAGTAGTTTATTTTCCTTCAATTAGATATATATTACCAATAGCTCCAGGAAATACTAGTCTTGTCAGAACCGTCGAAAAATTTGAAATTAACAAAATAAAAATAGTTGCAGGGCTTTGTTTAATAAAAACTCTTTAATTTCTTAGTAACAATATAAATCTCAAAAGCTTTATGAAACAAGAACAGTGGAAAAAAATGGAAAAATAATTATTTCAAGTTCAACGGATGAGAATCTGCCTATTGAATACTAAAATCAGTTTAATTCTCAGAGAAACTTACTGCATTATGAAACCTTGGGTTTTGGTAATTTCAGTACAATGCCATAAAAATTGATGTACATTCTTTTCTCTAAGTTTAAAAGCGCCTGATAGTTTTTTTTTTTAACACTCTTTCGTAGCCTCCGTCATTGTAAATGTGTGGAAATAATCTCAGCAACGTAATGTCGGAGAGAATTTTGTCTTTTTCCCCGCCCTTTTAGTGCAGAATAGTCATTAAACAAAAGTATTGGTAAGGTCTGAATAGTCTGTGAAGAAGTCTCTTTTAAAATCCCAATCTCTTCTTTGTCACATTCCTTTTCACTGAACGAAAAATCGAAATCTGAAATAAAAATAGTTGCAGGGCTTTGTTTAATAAAAACTCTTTAATTTCTTAGTAACAATATAAATCTCAAAAGCTTTATGAAACAAGAACAGTGGAAAAAAATGGAAAAATAATTATTTCAAGTTCAACGGATGAGAATCTGCCTATTGAATACTAAAATCAGTTTAATTCTCAGAGAAACTTACTGCATTATGAAACCTTGGGTTTTGGTAATTTCAGTACAATGCCATAAAAATTGATGTACATTCTTTTCTCTAAGTTTAAAAGCGCCTGATAGTTTTTTTTTTTAACACTCTTTCGTAGCCTCCGTCATTGTAAATGTGTGGAAATAATCTCAGCAACGTAATGTCGGAGAGAATTTTGTCTTTTTCCCCGCCCTTTTAGTGCAGAATAGTCATTAAACAAAAGTATTGGTAAGGTCTGAATAGTCTGTGAAGAAGTCTCTTTTAAAATCCCAATCTCTTCTTTGTCACATTCCTTTTCACTGAACGAAAAATCGAAATCTGAAACAATGTCCTGCTCTGAGAATTCCGCACGTGACTCTATGGTATTTTTCTCCCTTTCTTTCTCCCAAGTGAATTTGAGGAGTGCAGGGATTTGTCCCAAAAACGCTGCGGAGATTTGTCCCATTTGGTATGTTTGATGAAATGAAGCCTTCTAATAATTTTTGGAGCAAAGGTTCACCAACAACATTGAAGCTTAAGTGCAGTAATACTGACTGATAATTAGTTAATTAATTTGGTACCACCCTACTTCAAACATTATTGAAATGAAATATCATAAAAATTATATCAAAAGTGCATGAAATATATTTAGCCCATTTTCTCATCTCCTCAACGGTAGTGCGCCACGAATTTTTATAGCACACTAACATTTACAATTTAAGGGGACAGAATGGGTAGGGCAAAGGGAGGGATAGAGAGGAGATGGTTGCGGGAATCTCCCCAACTCTCTGCGGAACGATCAGGCGATAGTGCCCTACTCACTGCTCGTGACTTCCCAGTCCTCCTTATCCCTATCAACGCCTACTGTCACCTCCACGTGGTGCCCCCCGGGGAGTCCGATGGGACTCGCGAACTACAGAGGCGGGCATCTTCACTTCTTTCAACATTGGAAGAAGTGTTGATTCTTCTAGACACCCAAGCCGAGGTGGAGGAAGCTCAAGCCGTAGGCTGAATGATGGGGGGTGTATAAAAATACACACATAAACTCGACCCACTTGGGGCACCAGGCGCACCACATTTTAATTAATTGCCTTTTGCAGGGAGAGGGGGTAGTAACTGTAGCAACTTTTTTTCCACCCCCATACTCGTGGGAACAAAAATGAACCCCAAAAAAGATAATAACGGACTGATAACATTGTCCTGGACTCTGATACTGAATTTCTCTTAGATAGCTTGACGGTAATGGTAGAGGTGCAGGGAGAGAGCTCAGTGGGGCCACATTTGGGCCCAGTTTAGGAGACATCCAGAAGTTCGCTTGCGACACTCCTGGATGATGTAACCAGACTATACGTTATATTTGGTGGGTCTGGTGAAAAGAGCACTGGTAGGTACAGCGCATCTTCGGAAAATGGCTGAAACCTCCAAACCCAGATTTTACGAGGCACAGCGTCGGAAATTTAGGAAGCTTAAGAGGGCCGGTAACACCCCGGGGGTATCGGGACCTACAACCTTGGTTGTAGGGGACCATAGCCCCGTGGGTCAAGGACCTGTCACTAAGCGGACCAGATCCTCTCCTGGTACCTCAGCGCCTGTGGCGAAGAGACCCAACAGTGGAGAGAAAGCGATCTCCTATGCCTTTGCGACCGGAGGCAGCAAAATGGCGATTATCCCCTGTGGATATTCATCTGTTCAGCTGTCAATGGACAGAGCGAGGAGGTTAAGACCCAGGTGATCAGCTCGGAAGATCAACTGGAGGAAGGTAGATTGAACCCGGGGTTCAGTGGCTTTAGTAACCACTTCGGTGGCTGTGTTATCGCCTGTGACGATGATGCCACCAGGAACTGGGTCACCAGTATAGTGAGCAAATTTACCATCAGTGGGGGCATAGAACTCCGCACTGGTAGTACAAATGAACTCAAATAGGCTGTCAGGGTAGGTGGATTCTTCCCTGGAGAGCGGATTCCAGAGGACCTGTTTTTGAGGAGACTCAGGATCCAAAATGGTAAGGCCCCAGATGCGGAGAGTTGGACACTGATGGCACTAAAGTTGAGCCAACTGGCTTATATGGGATTCTTCGAATCCCGGAAACCAGCGTCAAATACCTGGAGGGGAGAAACATGATAGTAGCTTACGGCATCACCAAGGTTCTCCTTAAGGTATTTGAAAAGAAAAAAACTACCGAAGTCAGATGCGGAGAGGACTATGATGGTTGCTGAACGGAGTGTCCCCCCAAGAGGGAGAGAAGGAGGGGACCATAACCTCTGTACCAGGTGGCTTGTAAGTAGAAGCTGGGCCGGCTGCGGAGGGACGCTCTGTGGCTGGGGCCGGGGGGCTCTCTCTACTCGGGTACACCCCTGGAGGGACCGAGAGAGGAGGAGCTCCCTGTCCCCCGCCGGGGGTCGTTCCTCCGAGACCCGGCTCACAATAATCATGGATATTAAGCTGTTGCAGATCAACCTGCTTCACTGCATTGCGGCCTGTGGAGTTCAGCAGCAGTATGTAAAAGGTAAGGATATAGATATTATTCTAACACAAGAACCTTACTTATTTAAGGAGAGGATAAAGGGACTGGGCATGCCAGGATACAGCATTACTGCTGTGCCAACAAGGCCCAGGACCTGCATCCTGCAGACTAAAACTGTTACCCTTGTGGTATCACTGTTGTAGGGATCTGACAGCAGTGAAATGGTCCCTCTCTGAGGGTTATGAAGGGGAGAAGATCACGCTGTTTTTTTTTTGTTTTTTTTTTTCCAGTCACTCAAACAAAAAAGAACATTAATAAAACAAATAATATGTAAATTATAGAACTTGATGTACTTTACCTTTTTCTACCTGTTGGTACTTGAAGGTCTGATGACTATTTACAATTGAAATGATATTTCCCAGTCAGGGAATTTTCTCATTATTTAGAGGTGAGGGTCCTCTTCTTGTTGTATGTTAAACAATAAAATAACTACTACTAAAAACTATATACAAGATTAATAATAATAATATTTACAATATTTACATGGTTCTATTTACAAGGATGGATATGAGAGGGCGGTGTTGGGGTGGGACCAGGAAGTTGGCAGGACGGGGCGATAGGAGAGGATATAGGGGGTGAGGGTGCTTTAGAAGCGGATTAAAGGATGATGTTGATCGGGTTGAGTGGTCCCTTTCGGCCCTGCCATCTGGCAGGAAGGGGGGATGGGGTGATGGAGCGGAAAAGTGGGTTAAATGAGGCAGGGAGGTAGTTGAAGAACTTTACGTGTCTTCTTGTGATGTGCTGTTGAACAGTGTCGAGTTGTAGTTCATTGTGGATGTGTGTCATGTTCCGTCTTTCGAGTGACGTTCGTTTTGTGATTTTTTGTAGGACGCTGTTTTGGTATGTTTGGAGAGACTTCAGGGCTGAGGGATATAGGTAGTGCAGGAGGAGAGCACCGTGAAGCAGTGTAGGCCTGAGGATGGCTTTGTAAATCAGGATCTTAAGTCTGAGTGACAGCCCTGGTGAGTAGAGTAAGTGATTGAGTTGGTGTGTTGTGGCTTTGGCTATATGTATTCCGTGTTTTGTGTGAGCAGTGAATGATGAGTGTGATTCCAATTTCATACCGAGGTATGTGAGCTGTCTTTTATTCTGAATGGTTTGCCCATTCAGTTTTGCTTGTTGTTTGAGTGTTTTATTGTATGAAAATGTGATGGCATCTGTTTTTTGTGTGTTTATGTGGATATTAATGTTTTTAAGCTGTTCTGTGATTATTTGGGCTGCTGTTTGGGCCTTGCGCATGGCGTGATCTGCATTCATGCTTGCTGTGTATTTAGCAATATCATAGATCACGCTGGCGTCGGTGTACCTCCCTTAATGAAGAAGCAACTCCCACTCCAGCTCTTAACAAACTGTTAGAAGGGATAGGAAAAGGTCCCTGCATAGCATCTTTAGATGCCAATGCACACTACAGCCTCTGGGGGAGCATAAACATCAACCAGAGAGGCGAGTATCTTTTAGAATATATTGTAAGCAATGACCTCGAAATCTTAAATAGGGGCAATCAGGCCACCTTTGTTAACCGAGTGGGAGCTGAGGTTACTGATATAACCTTAAGCACGCGATGCGTGAAATCTAGGATCAAGGGAAGAGTCATGCTCAGATTACCGCTATATCAGATTTAATTTATCTGCTAATAGCATGAAGGAGATTGTGTATAGAGATCCAAGGAGCACTAGATGGGATGCATATTATACACAGCTCGAGGAAGAGGTTAAGTGCTGTTCTAAGATTGTTAGGAATTCTTGGCACTTAGAATGTCTGAATTTATCGTTAACTGAGGCAATAATGAGATCCTACACCGATAATAATAGTGTGCGTAGGGTTAAGTCCAACAGAAATACATCCTGGTGGAATGAAGAGCTTGGCAAGCTAAGAGCTCTTACTCGAAGACTCTTTAATGCTGCCAACAAATCAGGCAGATTGGATGCTTACAGCTTACGCAGGGCTAAAAGCGGAGTGTGGAGAAGTTTCTGTAACGACTTAAATGATACAGCATCCACGTTCAGGGTTAATAGAATTCTGTTTAAGCAGACTGATGGGGGAGTACTGGGGACGATCAGGGTTGAAGGGGGCTTCACTAATACTGACAATGAGACTCTGGAAGCTCTGGCGTGTTCTCACTTTCCTGACTGTGAGCTGCTGGACGAGAACCTACCTAATCCCATTGTAGATGAACACTTTGGTGGCAGGACTAAGTGGGCTGAAGCCAATAGAATAATTAATTCTATGAGGGTGGAATAGACAATTTATACTTTTGCACCTTTTAAATCTGCGGGTATCGATGGCATTTTCCCTGTCTTACTTCAAAAAGGCCTACCTGTACTAAAACCCTACATAATGGAATTATATAGGGGAAGCTTAGCACTTGCACACATTCCCAATTTTTGGAGGGTGGCAAAGGTTTGTTATATTCCAAAGCTGGGGAAGGAGTTTTTTGACAATCCCAAAGCATATAGACCTATCTGTCTGACATCCTTCTTTATGAAGGCTCTAGAAAATAATATTGACAGACATATTAGAGACACGGTTTTAGTTGAAAAGCCACTCTATAGTGGACAATTTGCTTATCAGGCTGGCAAATCAAGCGAGACCTCATTACATCATTTGGTCTCCAAAATAGAGAAAAATCTAGCCGAAAAAGAAATTATGGTAGGTATTTTTGTGGATATTTAGGGTGCCTTTGATCGTACTCCTTATGATACTATGGCAAAAGCCTTAGAGAGGGAAGGGTAGGACTATTAGATTCTGAATGGATTAATTCATTTCTGAAGGGAAGGCTACTCAAATTTGTACACTTTGTTGACCAAACTAAGCTCTGCAGGATTTTACACGCAGGGATATGCTGACGATATCGCTGTTTTGATAGGGGGCAAATTTCCAGAGACTATCTCCGGATTGCTCATAGCAGTAAGGGACCTTCTGAAAGGATGGTGCAAAGATAATGTTCTTGGCATCAACTACCAGAAGGTCAACCTTTGTATATTCACTAACAGGAAAAATGTGATAATCAGACCGCCACGTCTTGATGGCACTCTGATAAATATCTGCAGTGAAGTTAAATATCTAAGCATTACCCTTGATAGTAAGCTAAAATGGCTTAATCATATTATTAGGTTAGCGTCATATAGTCATATTAGTAGGCACTTCGCTGCCTATGGGCATGTAAGGGAGCCGTGGGCAAATCGTGAGGTCTGAAAACCAAAATGGCGTTATGGCTATATAAGGGGGCGATCAGACCTATTGTACTATATGCTGCAATTGTGTGGCGGCATAGGATCCATGCTAGTAGGCCTCGAGCCATACTGGACAGACTACAAAGGCTGGCGTGTCTCATGACGACTGGCGCCATGAGCACTACTCCCACTGCTGCAATGGAGGTCCTTTTGAATCTAATACCATTGCACTTGGAAATTGAGGCGCAAGCACTTAGCACTGCGTATAGATTTACGAAATTAAGGACAAGATCCAAATCCCTGGCCTACCAGAGACATGGGACTCTGTTGACATCCGCATGATTGTATAGAAGGATCAATCCCTAATTACATGGGACTCTGTTTAACAGGATTGATCAGGATGAGGTGTTGGCAATGCACTCTGGCATACAAATACACTGCTATAGGGAGGGACACTAAAGTACTATGATCAGCAGAGCTAACTCCCATGCACCACGCAGCGGAGTTAACTGTCATACAGACGGATCCCTGACGGTACAAGGTTCAGGGGCGGGTATTTGGAGGATGGATAAGCCTAGAGAGGGAATTTTCATATCCTTGGGTAGGCATACCTCTGTCTTTCAGGCAGAGGTATTAGCAATTAATATCCGTACCCAGTCTCTTATTGAGGAGGGCGTTAAAAACAGATTAATTACAGTCCACACAGATAGCCAAGCTGCTATCGGGGCTTTAAGTGGTTATGCGACCCAGTCAAAGTTGGTGGAAGAATGCAAAGTTAATCTTAACAAACTGTCTGAAACCAACAGAGTAAGAGTTGAATGGGTTCCTCGACATTCGGGAATTTTGGGGAATGAAAATGCTGATTACCATGCAAGGAGAGGCTCTGAGGTGAAGCCTTGTGCACCAGAGCCCATATGTGGCATAAGCCTTAGCTATGCCAAAAGGCGTATCAGGATGGCTGTAGGCAATAAAGTTAAGCACTACTGGAAAAACACTAGGAAACATATACATTCCAAACTGTTTTTAGATGGACCTAGCCACTAAAGAAGTAAGATACTTCTGTTTATGGATAGGAGTAATCTTAGGAGGGTGATGGGACTATATACAGGACACTGTCAACTGAATAAGCACCTCCACAACATGGGGCTAACTGAGTCATCGACGTGTAGGCTATGTGGGATGAAGGACGGAACGGCTTTCCATATAATCTGTGGATGCGATGCTTTGACAAGGGTGCGGTACCTTCACTTCGGTAGTGACCGGATCACTGACCCTAAGCTCTGCGAGATTATGGACCCAATGAGTCTACTCAGATTTGCAAAGGCTACGGGCCTGTTTTAAACGGTTTAGGCCAGCGCACAATAGGCCTTAATAGGCCACGGTGCATATATGCCGGGATAAAAAAAATAAAATAAAAAAACATTTACAAAGACCAGCACACTGCATGGTGGTGATAAACTCCAGTTCTTATGTGATATCTTCTTCGGTCCTGACGATGCCTGATTTGGCGAAAAGTTGACAAGTCAGTTATTTACCGGTATTTGAGAGACTTAAAGCATTGTTTCAGAATCTTCCAATAATATCCTAACATTAATCTTTGTCTCTGTTTATTTTTTTTAGTTTTTGCTCACATTAATTAACAAATTTTCCAATTTAAACGTTCCAAAGAATAAGGAAGGTATTGCTTGTATTGTTGATTAGTTTGAATCCAAAATTTGTAATTATTTCAAACAAAACTTAAAGAGCAAACATATTTTAGTAATTTATCAACTTCGGTAATTGTTACCATAAACTATAATAAACATAACTTAAAACATTAATTAAAAAGAAAATGCACATCTTTTACATCAATATCAACTAACTAATGAGAACAGTAAGTAAAAAAGGAATAGACGAAATCCATAATTAGGTCACTATTAGAAAATTGAAACAGAAACCTCAAGTCTCTCAGATAGAGTATATGTTGAATTATTTACGAGTAATATACTATTTGTGTTTTGTTAGTTTTCTTCAGACTGTTGATGCGAGATGTGGTCCCTGGTCTGCGTTTATGAGATATCTTCTTCTTGCCCTGATGATGCCTGAATTGGCGAAACATTTACTTGTTAGTTATTTATTGACTTCAATCTTTGTTCTAGAATATGCCAATAACATTATCTACTATTATATTTTTAAGTACTTTTTAATGGTTTTATATTTACAAGAAGAATAAGATAAATTTACATCCCTGTAGGATTTTATAATTTTCATTGGTTTTTCACAAGCGGTATTCATGACTCCCATATCGCCGACCTGCTTCCGGGCAACACACTCGTAATTGTCAATTGAGTTGTGTTCCGAGTCGTAGGAAGTAAGACAGATGCGTATTAGCCTTTGGATTGGATGAATTTGGTGGAGCTCTTGTGGGGGTGCAACCAATCCGCAACGCCACTAACTCGCCCTAACTTCTATATCATATTAAAGGTTCTCCTCCAACTTTCTCAGTTTCCAAACTGTATTAAACTGCACCCAAAACATTCTCCCCTAACAGTCTTCAATATTGAGTTGTCGACATAGTTGGGCGGTTTTTAGCTGCTTTGAAAGCGTTTACATTTTGTTACGATCATTCAATTGACGATTCATCTAAAATACTGCCATTTGAAGGTGGTGCCGATGATAATTCATCTGACATAGGTAACTCAAGACTTCTCATCTTCGGACGGCACAAATGGCCAATCAATATGAAATAGAACCGTTAATATGAAAATCGCATACTCTCTGATTAAATAATATATCTTTTCACTTGACAGCTATTAGGAGATTACAAAATAAATCTTAGGTCATTGGTAGTCTACGTTTCGTCAATTGAAGCATATTCACGATTTAGAAACACTTGGTCACATAAATCATATAAAAAAGAGCACATCTCACTTTAACAGGCTAACAAATTGATTTTTTTTTTTTTATTGAAATTTTAGTACAAGCTGTCACACTCAAGGGTAATAGGTATTAGGGCTACAAGAATCCATTCATACCAAATATACAAGGTAAAAGAAAAAAAAAAAACATAAGTAAATAAAATAAAAATAATAAAATATCACATAAAATCAAAATATGTACATCACAAATAAAAATAAATAGATAGACAAATTAAATAATTGCAAAATAAGTAAACAACCAAGATAAAAAAAAAAAATAGGTTATCCAAAATAGAATAAATCCTCTTGAACACCTATATACAACATTCACAACAAACTGACACAGTACATCGTTCCAAAACAGTTTAACACATAATCAAAGAAAAGGAAGGTAACATTAGCACAGTCAAGAAAGTTTACATTTTAACAGCTGAGGTGATCTGCTCAAATGTAATATTTCGGTTTTAGGCTGTTGAAGTGAGATGATTATCTCTGGTCTGCATTAATTTGGTTGTTTGTTTTTCAGTCCTGATAACTCCTGAATTGGCGAAACGTCGGCTTGTTGTTATTTTCTGATGATGCAGAGTCTTTAGATTTTGTATTTTAATTTATTAAAAATCTCAACAGTCTCTCTCATTGTTTTTTCCTCTCATATTCTTTTGTTTGTGTTGTGATAAAATTATTTTATTCGTTTGAACAATTTAGTATTTTTCATTTTAATTTGTCAATGCTTATTTTATTTTTATTTTCAGAAACAGTTTCAGTTCATACATATCTAATTTCAGAACTGATTTTGTGAGACCCAGAAGAAAGAGACCCATAGGTCGCACAGAGGACCGAAGAAAAATGAAATGAGTTTAAGTGAACAACGGAACATGTGCAGTAGGGAAATAGTATAAAATTAAATGTACTTACGGTTAGATATATTGCTGACTGAAAGTTCTCTGCAAATATTCTGTCTACGATGTAAAGGATGAATCAGTATAATAATAAGATATACATAATATTACAGACGAAGAGATTGAAAATAATGAGGTAACTGAAGGCACGATAACATAAACATGAATAAAATAACGAATGTTTGCGCAGATGGTATACAATTAATGAAACTTATAACTGAAGATAATGTAAGAATAATATAGCACATGCCATTGCAAGTGACAGGCCGGAAGGAAGGACAACAAGCAAGTGACGCTTTTAAATCCGAGATTGGGGCCGTGAAAAGCGCGGTAAAAGGTTCAGTAAGATCAGTCCAACGATTTATCCCCGACTGGCCCATTCAAATACTGATCTACGTACAGGACGAAATAATGATCATTATTTTCTTAACAGTTTTGGTTAATATACATTTTTTTTTTTGTTAAAGTTTTGTTTTATTTCACAAAGAAGCTTTTTATGCTGTGTTTTCGTGTTATTTTATTTACAAGAATCAAAGTGAATTTCATTCTCAAATACTTCTTTGTCAGTGAAACCTAATTTGACATTATACTTTTTGTCAAATTAGGACCCCATTCTATACCAATCCCAAAAGGAAACTCAAATTCATTAATACGAAATTAAAACCTGATAAAAGTATAAGTTTTCTTAGAAGTGGGATATCTGTAGCACAGCAGAGACTGAGATAAATAATCGCAAATAGGTGTAATTTAAAAAAACAAAACAACTATTCGCAATTAGCCCCCTTACAGTGGATTTAGTTAAGCCAAACAATATTTCTTGAAATTAATTTTGTCTGTTTTACGATGGTGTAATTGAAGCTTAATTACCTTAAAAAGTTCTAAAAACACACAAACATTCAATTCAAAATACTGTTTGGCATTATTATACATATTAAATTAAATGTAATATAAATTAGTATTATAAAACATTTGTGAATTATGAATTTAATAATAAATTTAAGATTGGACTATTTGAGATATTTATTTGGTCATTTAAGTAAAAATCTGGATTGGATTTGAAGGATTTTATTATTTCAAGTGCTTCATATATATATATATATATATATATATATATATATATATATATATATATATATATATATATATATATATATATATATATATATATATATATATATATATAAGTTAAAGACCGGAGCGTGGCAGTATCAACCTTAATACCTACCTGGAATGTAAACAACATTCCGATTGTATATAAGGAGGATTACTTTTATGAATAAACAGTCTGTAAGAACACTTTGTTTTAATTTCTGTGAATGGTAGTGTGTAAATAGAAGAAGTTGTTTGTTTTTTTTTTGTTGTTTTGTTTTTGTAATAATAAATAGGAAGAATTGTGAGCCTTACGTATAAGATAGTGATAATTGATAACAGTGATAGTGATTTTCTTTTTGTTTATTGTATATGCTGCAGAAGGACGTTTGAGTTGTTTTCTTTTTGTTGTTTGTTTTATTAAAGGATCAGATGTAAGGTATTAAGATTGACTGGCCGCTCCGCTCTGTGAGGTGAGGAGATTAACAAGTTAGGGTTGAATATAAAGTTTACGGAGATCCCCGTAAACTGGTGGGGGGGGAGTTAAAGACCGGAGCGTGGCAGTATCAACCTTAATACCATCCTATATATATATATATATATATATATATATATATATATATATATATATATATATATATATATATATATATATATATATATATATATATTTTTTTTTTTTTTTCGGTTGGCTCTACAGACCTTGTAGATCTTTGGCCGCCTGAACCAGCCTTCTCCACCTCTGACTATCTTTGGCCACTGCTTTCCAGTTTGCTGCATGCAGCTCTTTCGCATCTTTGTTGATCCTGTCTATCCATCTGGTTTTTGGCCTTCCACGTGGTCTCTTGCCAACTATTGTGGCATTCATCGTTGTGAAAAGGCGTCCTGATGGATTGCTTCGAGCTACATGCCCCGCCCATCTTAACCTCCTTGCCTTCATATCATGAGATATTGACTGACCAGTTTCTGTAAGTAGTTCTTTATTGGTCTTTCTTCTCCAGGATTTTAGATTCTGATCCCATATCGCTCCGGTTATCGTGCGGAGGACTTTCCTTTCAAATCTCTCGATTCTGCTTTCTTGGGTGCCTGTTAGAGCCCAGGTCTCGCAGCCGTACGTCAGAACTGGTTTTATCACAGCATTGTACACCCTTAATTTGAGATTTTTCGGGATTTCAGTACTCTTGACAGAGAGAAGAAAGCTCTATTTGCGCTTGTTATACGCTGGTCTATCTCTGTATGCTGGTCATTGACTGAGGTTATTGTGGAGCCGAGGTATTTAAAGCTGTCTACTTTCGGGAATGTTCTGCCATCCACGCAGATACTATTGTTGGGGTGGATTTTTCGGCTAACTATCATGTATTTTGTTTTTTCTTCATTTATTTTCAAGCCGATTTGCTCTGCTTCTCGTAACAGAGTCTTAGCAAGTCTCTCAATGTCCTCTTCATTGATTCCAAGGACAGCTATGTCGTCCGCATACGCTAGGATTTTGTGTTTCATTCCGACGTGCACCCCTCCATTTTCCAATGAAGTTGTTCTAATCACCTTCTCAAGGGCTACGTTGAACAGCATCGGCGAGAGTCCATCCCCCTGCCTCAGACCTTTTCTAACTTCAAAGGCTTCAGACACATCTCCTTGTATCAGTACTGTGCATTTGGGGTCGTTTGTACACGCCTTCGTTAATCTCACCAATTTCCCGGGAATACCCAGCTCAGTCATGATTTTCCATAGGCAGTTTCTGTCCACGGAATCATAGGCTGCTTTGAAATCGACAAATAAGGCGTGCACATCCTGCTCTACTTCCCAACGTTTTTCGAGTACCTGTTTTAGGATAAAGATCTGGTCTAGCGTGCTCCTTCCTCTTCTGAATCCTGCTTGGTGGTCGCCTATTATATTTTCATAGTGGGGATATATCCGGTTTAGCAGGATATTAGTCATTATCTTATAGGCGACCGGAAGGAGTGCTATGCCTCTGTAGTTACCACATTCATACATGGACCCCTTCTTTAGGATAGGGCATATTAGACCTGTGTTCCAAGCCTCCGGTATCCTTTCCTCCTCCCATATTTTCTGGATTAGTTCTAATAGCTTGGTTCTTAGAGTTTCGCCTCCATCTTTAAACAGCTCTGATGGTATGCTGTCCAACCCTGGGGCCTTTCTTCTTTTAAGCCTGTCGATAGCTATTTCCACATCCAGAATGTCTGGTTTTTCAACCTCTTTCGGGTCGAGGTCTTCAGCGTGGTCCATGTCTTCTTCGTTTGTGGGGTTCCCTTGGTTGAGCAGCTGCTGGAAATGTTCTTTCCAGATGCTTAATACCTTTTCTTTTGATGCCGTCAGTTTGCCATATTTTCCTCGCATTTGCGTGTTTCTCGCTTTATATCCTACCCTTTCTTTCCTGATGTCTGCGTAGAATTCACATATATTTCCGGCCTGCCAGTTGTCCTCAATAGTTTGCAGTCTTTCTTTGAGGAATTCTCTTTTTGCTTTTCTTATTATTCTGTTTGTCTTTGTCCTGGCGGCGGCGTATTTTTCCAGCGTGTCATGATCAGCTTTGGCAACGGAGAGAACTTTAATTTTTCTTCTTTCCTCCACTGCCTTTTCACATGCTTCTGTGAACCACTTCTTGGCTTTTCGTTTCTCCTGAATACCTATTACTTCCTTAGCTGTTTCTTTTAACCCGGTCTCTAATGCCTCCCAGTGTTGATCAACCGTGAGGTCCTCTGAGTCCAAGGGTTCGAATTTATTCTTCAGTTCAACTTGGAATTTAGCTTTTAATTCAAGATTTTTCAGACTATGGACTTCGTACCTGTTTCTTTCCACATGGTCCCCTACTTTGTTGATTCGCTTCAGCCTCTGACAGAATTTGATCCTAATCAGAGTGTGGTCCGAATCACAGTCTGCTCCACGGTAGCTTCTTATGTCTTGGATGAAGCTCTGATGTCTCTTATAGCACGTGGTCAATTTGGTTATTAGCACCTTTAGGGCTTACCCAGGTGTACTTGTGGATGTCTCTGTGCGGAAACATCGTGCTACTGACCACTAGACCCTTAGCTGCTGCAAGACTAATACATCTCACTCCATTGTCATTGCTCGTTTCGTGAAGGCTTTGGCCTCCGATAATGGGCCTGAATTGGGGTTCTCTGCCTATTTTGGCATTGAAGTCACCTATGACTAATTTGATGTCATATTTTTGAGCCTGGTCCACTACTTTTTCTAGCTGATCGTAGAAATCATCCTTCACCTCATCATCTTTGTCTTCAGTTGGTGCATATACGTTAATAATCGTGGTATTAACCAGCGACCTCTAATTCGTAATACACTTATCCTCTCGTTAATCGGGGTGAAGTTTATAACTGATTTCCTTGCAGCTGGACTAACTATAAATCCAGTGCCAGCTGTTCCGTTTTTGGCATTTCTCCCGGTGTAGAACAGTGTGTGGCCATCAATAGTGGTTTCACCATCTTCTGGCCATCTCACCTCTTGTATGGCTGTTAACGGTATGTTATACCTTTTTACTTCATTCACTACCGTTTGGGCGGCCCCTGGTCTGTATAAGCTCCGAACATTCCATGATCCAAGATGGAGTCCGTTATACAAAGCCGGGGTCGTTACCATGTTAAGACAGTCAGATTTTCCGAGGCTAGTTTTAGGTTTCGTAATATTTCTTTTTTGACAGGATAGGGTTATTAGCCCTATGCCCAACCCCCAACCTGGAGGGCCAGGAGCTATGTCAGACACAGGGGTCGCTCACCTCCCTGTGACTCTCAGGGTAAGGACATTACTGTCCCTATGCGGGAATCGAACCCGCGCCGTATTGGCCTGAGTAATCGGGTAGCGTTATTTTCCTCCATAATTAATTAATTAATTAATTAATGTCTTTTTTTTTTTAATTATTTTATTATTGCCTGTGGAATCCCGGGACCGGGATTCGAACCCACAACCTTTGGGTTTGTAGGTATATATATATATATATATATATATATATATATATATATATATATATATATATATATATATAGGGTCGGGGTGGCCGAGCGGGTTAGCGCGCTTGCAAAAGTGCACCTACTCACAAACCCAAAGGTTGTGAGTTCGAATCCCGGCACCGGCACTACTTTAATTTAATTAAAGTAATAATTCAAGAAATTTATCACCCCTCCCCCCGGGTATGTGAGGCCCGTCAGCCTACTGGAGGCTACTTACACAGACCGGGCGTAGGAGTGATGACCCTACCCCGTGTACCTTAATTGTGAATCGCGTTGTGGTTTTCCAGGACAAAAAATAGCCGTCCGGAGGTTTGGTCCATGGACGGTCTGTCTCGGGGAAAGAAATATAGGTCCTCGTGCGCCTGCTGACTCCGAACAGCCATAATCCGTGGACCTAGACCGATTTGTCACTGTCCTTGAACCCGAGTGAGTCGGTGGGAAGGACACTGCCGAATTGGCCCCAAAAGGGACTGGCTGTGGAGCAATGGTAGCCTGCCGCTGCACCATGGAAACCATGGTTCGCAGCAACGTGAGGTTGGGTGATCCCCTCCAGGCTGTCTGTGCTCCCACAAGCAATAAATGTCTGTAGGAACACCACATCGCACGGCCAAAGATCTACAAGGTCTATAGAGCCAACCGAAAAAAAAAAAAAAAATATATATATATATATATATATTTAATTTTAGACTGTTTTCAACGTGATGTATAGGGTTTAATCGTTTGTCATCTGATTTGTTCGTAAATTAAATTTTGTCTGAACTTTTAGTTTTTAATATTTATTTGTTTTATTGTTTACAATTCATTCCAATAAATTCATTTTTCGGCTTGAACAAAGTGTATTAATTTATTACCAACATTGAAAAAAAATTACATTTAGAATAATTGTAAGATTGTCTGTCATCATTACATCAAGTTATCTACAGGAATAGAGTTTGATCTCGCTGTCATTTTTGATTTTATGATTAAGGTTTGATCAACTAGTTTGGGAAATATGTTGACTGTATGAGGTTATAATGAAAACATAAATGAATATAATTAGTGTTTTATGTGAATCAAAACTATATTTTAAGAAATTAAATTACACTGATAAACTTCAATTAGCTCAGACTTACAACTAATTTTTACTGGTCTCATGTTCCTTCCTTTGCTGTTCCTCTTCCCTCGATCGGTCCTGCGGGGTTTCCTCCCACTGCTGTATATGTCAGCTTTGGGCAACTATTGGCTAACTCCTTCATTTCTTCTAAGGAACTGAACTGTTTAAAAATAAACTTTTGTTCTGGTACACTATAGAGGGTTTCACTAGTACCGGACCACCATTTTGTAATTAGTCCTAATCAGAATTTGAGACATAGTTATTGATGTGGCCGGTTGATGACACTATTCTTGAGCACTTTAATTCAATGTAACGCGAACAAATAGCGCAAATCATCTACTGTGAGAGAAATACTTACGGGACAAAATAGTAGGGCATCCTTATGCAACTTATGTATGTATATGAGATTGAGAGGGACCGAGTTGACCGAGATGTTTATCGTGCAGAAAAATTTCTATTTCTGACTAAGCACAGGTTCGCAATCAAATGGATTACTGCCTGCGAATAGGTATATCTCTCTCCTAAGATCCATAGGTGAGTCCTTCATATAAGTCAGATTCATCAGAGCCTACTGGAGATAACTCGACCGTACATTGAAGTGAAATATTTTCAATGGTTGTCCTGATATCGCAATGGGTTTTTCCGGGGCATAGTAGTGACCACTTCAAATCTAATCGATATAATACTTATTTCAGCGTGTGGTACACGGATCCTAGACGGCCTGCTGAACCCAAATAACCATAAAACATATATCTTGACCGATTCGTCATTAAACACGAAGATTTAAATGTACGTTGGTAGAAAATATACTGTCCATTGTCCTTTAAAGGACTCTTAAGATTCTCAGGGAAGCTGATAATGAAGCAATAGGATTTTCCTTCCCGGTTTCGCCTAACAAGATTTCAATTCTATTACTGGGTACTTCGGTACTAGATGTATCTTATTATTTTCTCTGCAATGACTAATAAAAAAGCTATTTTAGGATTATCGTTACTACTTTCCGGCTTAAATATTACCGGATTGATATATATTTTTATTTTATAATGGTTAAAAAAATTCATAATACATTCAAATATAAAGGTAGATAACCTTAAAGCTGTTGGTTGACATCCGCAAGACGGTAAACCTTAAAATAGGTGCGTGGGGTATAGATATCACAATTAAGGCAGTATACCTCGTAAAGTGTTTACATATGGGATGCAAAATTCATAGTAGCCTAAGAATCGATATTGCTAATTTACGTCTATCTTCCATTAGTTACCAATAACTTTGCTTTTCAAGAGAGTTGCGATTTCAGTTGTTTTCAAAAAAAAAAAAAATTAAAACATTGATGAAACCAATATGGAAACCATTGGTTTTCAGATAGATGTCTTTGAATCGTCGAGGTCCACCATCCCTACACACGACTAGCGTTTTGGTATTTTATTTACTACCATGCCATATTTATATTTTATCAAACTATATAATCAGGGGCGGATTAGGCGATACGCGGAGAAAGCGACCGCGTAGGGCATCGGATAGCAAGGGACCCCGTAGATGTTCTTGTACCCTACCTATCTCATTCTTGGACCCTACCTCTTTCTTTTAAATGTTCAATTTTTTTTAACTTTTCTAATATTATATTAAAAAATTACTTAATTAGTATGTTGTTTATTTCTGGTGAAAATTTGAATTTGTACCGAATATTAACATTCTAATCTAGTGAGCCCCATATCTTAAAGTGCCATGGGCCCCCACTCTGTTAACAAAAGCCCTGCCGAGGTCATATAATAAATAAATTAAAAATAAAATAAATATTATGTCTTTAAGTTTTGGAAATGACCGAAAATGTTTAAATCTCATTTAAACAGCATTTATCTCTCCATCTCCTCAATGATGAATTATCAGGATCCATGCAATGAATAAATGTTTATTGTATGTTTTGTACATGTGAATATATCAATGGAAACATATGTATGTACGGAGACATTGGAAATTTGAATATTTTTATTTTATTTATATGCTAGAAAACAATTGGTAGATTCCAAAAACACAAAATCTCAAGCCTCTAAAATGCCGGAAAATGACTAACCAGTCAACGTTTCGCCAATTCAGACATCATCAGGACATATACCAAAAAATCACATCTATTAAGATCATATATTATCATATGATATATCATATGATCATATAATAAAGCAGAGATAGCACATCACTCCAAGACATCCAATCGCATACTGCTACAGTATTGCTTCTTCCAATTGTTTTCTAGCAATTAATTTATGTCTCATTTCGACTTTTTGCTCTTTTCTATTTATTTATATGATTATTTATTGCTTCTATTTTAAATAATTTAATGCATACAGAGCCACTGAGGATTGCTTCAGTATTGCTTCTTTCAATTGTTTTCTAGCAATCAATTTATGTCTCAGTTTGATTTTTTGCTCTTTTGTATTTATTTATATGAGTATTTATTGTTTCTATTTTAAGTTAAAATTTAATTAATTTAATGCATTCAGAGTCACTGAAGATAAAGATTTAGGGGTCACGACGAAGGCCAAGAATTCAATAGAAAAGGAAATTATTTAACCGGCTTGGAAAACCTTAGCAAATATGATGAATTTTCGAAATTATAACCACGGAAATATGGCAACCAAGGGCGAGGAGATGTGAATTATTTATCTCGCATTGTTTGCGGATAATTTTTAGGTCTTATTAGTTGTCAAGGAAGAGCGGAATTATTGGAGAAATAAAATATGCTACTTATAATATAATTGTTGTCTCCACCACCACTGTTTCGCAAGTCGACCAGCTTACATTTTTAATATGTTTCATCCTGTGGTAAAGCAATGGAAAGATTTGTTGTGTTCATTCCCCAAGAAAAACATCCGGTTTCATATTTAAAACAAGACGTTTAGCAAATTGATAAAATTTGGAGTGGATATAAAAAACTATCGAGGATACTTTGATAATGCTTCAGATAGGAAAACACTCAAGTTTATGTCACGGAACCACTCAGTTTACAAACACGTCTTAAAAAAACATGCCCCAAGTGCGGTTTTTATTCCCTGTACTAATCATTCCATAAATGTAGAAATTTTGCTGCAGAAAGTTATAACGCTGCAATTCAATATGAATTCTTTTCTTGAAAAATAGAATTAATGTGAACAAGGGAAAAAAAGAAAAAGAGATACAATGAAAAATAATGAGCTGATTAGCAAAGCTGAAGCTAGTGTATTAAAAAATATTATTTACTTCTGATCTAGATGTTAATCTTAAATTAAAATTTCGTAATCAGAGACCATCATTTTGGAAAGAAGGGTATTGGAAAAGGAGGGATTTGAATGAGGATAGAGAAGAAGCATGACGGATATTAGAAGGAAAGGAATTCCAGAGGGTACAGGAGCGGGCGAGAAAGAAACGTTCGAATGTTTTGGTTCTATGAGGAGTATAGAGGTCAGAAAGGTGCGATCTTGCTTCCTGTACGTGAATCGATGATTGAAATTGTAGGAAGCTATAGATGTAGAAAGGGTGCTGGGAGCCGATAGTTTATATATTGTTTATAATATTGTCTACGATTGGAGGGGAAGAGCCACTTTAGCTCGCCGTAAAGGCGGGACACATGAGCCCGTCTCGATATACTGAGGACAAATCTTAAAAAGCAGTTCATTATCCGCTTCAATCTGTCCTCGAGCACATTCGAAAGGCCCCCGTATACCACACAGTCAAAGTGGGGAAAGATAATGGTGGATGCGAGGAGTATACGGGAAGTTTGTGGAAGAAAGTGTGAACGAAGGAATAACTTTTGAATACTTATTGACCGTCGGGAAATTTGGGCAATATGGGGTTTCCAAGAAAAGGTTTGGACGACAGTAATACCCAAGTTATTATACACATACTAAACATATCTTATATGGTCAGTTCTAAAACAAAACGCACTAAACAGAAATACAGTCGACTCTCGATAGTTCGAAACTTAATAACTCGAATCCTTTGCTAACATGAATCTTTTATTGTAAAATTAGGTAAGAAAATTAATAAAATAACCAAACATAAACGAAAACTTTTTTTATAAAAATAGTGTTAGAATAATTAAATATTAATATAAATAAGCAAAAATCCGTTATTCAATTATAATTTATACCTAATACGAGAAATACAAATATTTTAACAAATTTTTTATGAGCGAATATAATTTATTGCCCATTCAGCATACTCTTTCCTAAATATTTACATCTAAAATATTTTAATATTGGGCACCTATGCTATGTGAAATGTATTTCTGTCCCCAATTAAATAGAGCAGCTATATCCTTCTGCCTGGACATCAAAATTAAAATTTATAGTTTAAATCGCGTTACCACGAATAACTATAAACCTGCTATATTTATTTGCATATCTTTCCTGCTCTTGTCTGTCTATATTTTCAAGCCATGCTCTCCAAATACATCATGCCGCCTTATACACATGGCATACTATTAGTAAAACATAATATTAGCACATTTTTTTTTCCAGCTTAACTGTTTGCCAGTATACATTATTATTATTATTATCACTAAATAAATTATATTGTCTTACCTGTTTTTCTTCTTTCCCATTCTCTTGTGTAATTGTTAATTTTAACATCTCCATTGCATTCTTATGTATTTTATATTTCTCTTTTCCCGTCAATGCTTCATAATTTCATAACATAATAACATATTTATATATCATCAAAAAGTTGTCATAAAAAAGTGTTAATTTTATTGCTTTACATGTTTTCTTTTCACAATACTAAAGTGTGGCTAAGAAAATTGAATACTGGAACATTTGCAGAATCTAAACGCTTTATTTCTATTCTAATGTAATAATAGAATATAAATCACACACAAACTATCATTAAAAATTACAAATTATAATTTTAATTACAGAGATGTGATATGATAAACTCTCAGAACCTGACCACACCTATAAAATCAGAAATTATTCTTCAGGAACAAGAACCAAAGATTGAAAAATGTCTTGTGAATGAGGTGCAGATCCATTTAGAAAGAAAAGGGACCAAAAGCTGGATAAAGCAAACTAGAAAATTTGGAGATCTTCATATTCGTCCTCATTGAATCTAAGCTATCCATTTCTTTCTTTTTCGGTGGAGTAAGGCTTCTTAAGATGTCATTGTTTTCAATAGCAGATATTTCCGGATTCTCAGATCGAGAATATCCATAAATACATGTGGCCATAGTCACCCCACAAAAGTAGAGGGAAAATGGGGGAGCTGGGCCACCAAAACATTTCAGCCAATCAGAAGCCAGCATTTGGTCACGTGACCTATGGCGGGAAATTTGAATTTTTGCCTCGACCTAACCTTAACTGCCACGTGGTCTTGCCTTGACCCTATCTTAACCACCACGTGGTCTCACCTCGACCTAACCTTAACTATTAGGCCACGCCCCTTTTTAGTCACGTGATCCGGTCACGTGACCCCTTTGTACCCTCTGGTCTACGCTCCGCCCATAAGGATTAGTCACGTGATTCAGTCACATGACCCGCGGAACCTCCTGGTCTACGTTCCGCTCATAAGGATTAGTCACGTGATCCAGTCACGTGACCCACGGCACCTCCTGACCTATGCTCCGCCCACAAGATTTACCCCCTCCACTCATTGAAGGGTCAAACCCACCTTATAGAGCATGAGTGTACCCGACCGTCATTTTGTTTTTCTTACACCCGCCATATTGTTTTTCTACCGTTTGAGAGTCTTGAGGTTTTGACGAAGGGTCAGGTACCCACCTTATAGAGGATTAGTGTACCCGGCCGCCATTTTGTTTATCTTACACAAAAAAACAATTTTGTTGGTCCATTGTTGTTTCATTGTTGCCATTTTGTTGTTCTACTGTTTGAGAGACTTGAGGTTTTGTTGAAGGGTCAGATACCCACTTTATATCCTGTAACCTTCCCAATGTTTACATAACCTTCACAGTATTTAACTTTACCAACATGTAAACAGGTTGGAACATGTATAGACAAGTTGGATGATGTCCAGGTGAAATACAAATATGGATTTTGAACTGTTTATCTCTAACATATAAATAATTAGTAGAGTCTCTTAATCCTATAACAACTGCTGGACTTTGAACTGTTTATCTCTAAACCATAAATAAATAGTAGAATCCAATAATCCTATAACAACTGCTGGACTTTGAACTGATAATCCTTAAAACATAAATCAATAGCATAGTCCCTTAATCCTATAACAGCTTTTGGACTTTGAGCTCTTAATCCCCAACCTTTCTTATCTCGCTGAAACATAAACAAAACAACTTTTCAATGTACTACGTATTTTTAATATCTGATAGTATAAATAATGGTCTTAAAAGGATTAACTTTTAATCCCTAAAGTATATCGACGAATCCAAACGGCTGTATCACGCTGGACAATTAATTTAATTATAATCAACAAACCTGGCTCGTAATTGCACTCGAATCAGTCCTCGCGATGTTTTCGAGTCCTTTCGGCTACTCTCGGATGTCCTCAGAACCGTACGAGACTGTTCGGTCTCATCGAAGTACTGGGTGATACTCACTCGTCTTCGTGTGTACTCGGACCCCACTTCGATCTCCCTAACTCTATATATCTCCTGTTTATAACACTAACACAATTCCTAAAATATATCGATAAATCGAAACGACGGTATCACGCTAGCCAAAGAGGTTATACCTTTTCACAGCTTTGAAATATTTTCAAAGTACACGAGTCGGTATTAATAACTTCGAACACGATGTAGTAAATTTGTATTAATGAATATTAATTAATACTTAATCAACACTAATTCATAATTAGTATTAATACTAATTTATTGATACTCTGTTCGACTTGCCTGAGTATCGCCTGACTTGGGTCAGAGCATGTCGACTCATGCTCGCTTCATAGCGAGTGGTGGGGGTACAATGATCTGTGGTGGGGGAATCTGACAACCAATCAGATTCGAGTATTCTCGTTCTATAAATAGGGCCGTTTTGTGGAGCTCTTCCTCATTATCTCATCGTGCTAGTTACAACATATCTGGAAAGGTGTGAGTTGATTTTTTTTTTAAACCTTTTATTCATTTTGGTTGGAGTGTAGTTTTATTTTATTGTCTCATATCAGTTTTTCATTTTTAATTCATTAAATTCAATTAAATTCATTTTTAATTTTCTCATCGATTATTTTTTTCATTGTTTAATTTTTTCTATTATATTAGTTTTTCAATGCGTTTTTAATATTCTTATTGTTTGATTTTTTTTAAAAATTAAGATTAATTCTTTTGTTTTCAATTAATATTGATTTTTTTTTCCTTATTTTATAGTTAGTGTTTTTGCTTTTCATTTTAAATAATCATTTTATTTTTTACCATGTCGCTATTAAATAAGTGTCAATATTGCGGCAGAGATTTTAGCAATCAGTTTAACAAAGTTTATCATGAAAAGTCATGCCAGACCACGCCCCCTCGACGTACTTGTGTTTCCTGCGATAAGATTTTTAATTCTGTAACGCAGTGCAGAAAGCATGTACGTCGCTGCCAAAGAGAAACACCGTTCGTCATGACGAAGCGAAGGCGGTTGGAGTCGGCTATAGGACCTTTATATGAGATCGAGACAGCATTCGGGGGAGACCTCAAGACATTTTTCCTCCCATGTTCTGAACCAATCGATGCAGTGGAATTTCTCTGCAATCAGACAGACACCCTACATCGGCTGATTTCAGAATATTTGGCGGAATCAGACGCTCCCCTAAAGTTTAATTTGGTTTTGGAGGCTTAGTATGGAAACGTCAGATGAGAGACGTGCGATCGTGCTTTTAACACCAAAAATATAACGATCTACGACATCTCTACAATCTTGAATAGTCTCAGCGGTAGCTTCTCGAAAATTGCTACCGAGATGGAAGAGATGGCGATGAAGGGCAGCGGATGGTTCCTTAAATGTCTTGACGGTCTTCTCTTGAAAGTCAATCGATTTAGACCTCTATAATTATAATAAATACGCGTCATAATATATTACAATCCATTTTTTTTTTAAATAAGGAGATGTTTTTAGTTGTTTTTTAAATAAGATGTTTTAGCTGGGGTTTTTATAAATACACTATAAAAATGACCAAATGAAAAAAAGGTTTAAAGGAAATTTTCAATTATTCATCGCTTCCAGATGCTATTAAATATTTAATTTTGTAATTTTTTTTTTTTATTTTTTTTTTTATTAGTTTTTGATATATGATTGATTTTTTTATTTGTAAACCAAAGAATGAGTGCTACGGGATGCGTGTTATGGTCTCTGGTGTGGCTATAAAAGCTCGCAAACCAGTATCTTGAAAATCAGATGTGTGAATGATGGTCTTTTGCGAGGCCGTGATGGCCGGACATGTTGGGGCAAGGGTTCCAGGGTGCCCGGTTCGGAACGGTGTGGGTTCGATTCCCACCTGGGGCAGTTAATATTTATTTTTCGGCGGCCCCGAGAAATAAATCTTGACAGTCCCACTCTGGTTAGCTGTCAGGACAGAACCACAAAAGATCAAAAAAGAATGTACGTTACAAAATATTAACACCAATATTATGTCAGCAAACCTCCCCGATGCACTCACACCTTGACGAGGTGGAGAGGCTTACTTCTAAATTATATTTAGAAATCTAAGATGAGTGCAAACGAAAGTATGAATTTTATGAAATATTTAATCCTCATTTATTTATTTTTAGTTTTTATTTATCATAGCCTAAAATATTCGCTAGGTCCCAGTCGGCACGATAAGTATATAAAGGGGGAGAAGTGCAGCTATTCTCATCAGTCTTCAACATGCGTCTGGTAAAGCAACATCATACTCTGCATATATCCAATATAGAAGATCGGGACTGTTCCGATATAAAAATATCGAGACACGGTCCTCTATTGCCCGACTCTATCAGATGTCTAGTATGTGGACCATCAATTGCGGGAAAACAAATCTCATGTTGAGTTTGATCTACGATCCAGCTAAAACATCTTATTTAATAAACAACTAAAAACATCTTCTTATTTTAAAAAAAATGGATTGTAATATATTATGACGCGTATTTATTATTATTATAGAGGTCTAAATCGATTGACTTTCAAGAGAAGACCGTCAAGACATTTAAGGAACCATCCGCTGCCCTTCATCGCCATCTCTTCCATCTCGGTAGCAATTTTCGAGTAGCTTCCGCTGAGGCTAATCAAGATTGTAGAGATGTCGTAGATCGTTATATTTTTGGTTTTAAAAGCACGATCCCACGTCTCTACTCTGACGTTTTCATACGTAGCCTCCAAAACCAAATTAAACTTTAGGGGAGCGTCTGATTCCGCCAAATATTCTGAAATCAGCCGATGTAGGGTGTCTGTCTGATTGCAGAGAAATTCCACTGCATCGATGGGTTCAGAACATGGGAGGAAAAATGTCTTGAGGTCTCCCCCGAATGCTGTCTCGATCTCATATAAAGGTCCTATAGCCGACTCCAACCGCCTTCGCTTCGTCATGACGAGCGGTGTTTCTCTTTGGCAGCGACGTACATGCTTTCTGCACTGCGTTACAGAATTAAAAATCTTATCGCAGGAAACACAAGTACGTCGAGGGGGCGTGGTCTGGCATGACTTTTCATGATAAACTTTGTTAAACTGATTGCTAAAATCTCTGCCGCAATATTGACACTTATTTAATAGCGACATGGTAAAAAATAAAAAGTTAATTTAAAATAAAAAGCAAAAACACTAACTATAAAATAAGGAAAAAAAATCAATATTAATTGAAAACAAAAGAATTAATCTTAATTTTTAAAAAAATCAAACAATAAGAATATTAAAACCGCATTGAAAAACTAATATAATAGAAAAAATTAAACAATGAAAAAAATAATCGATGAGAAAATTAAAAATGAATTTAAAAACTGATATGAGACAATAAAATAAAACTACACTCCAACCAAAATGAATAAAAGGTTAAAAAAAAAAAATCAACTCACACCTTTCCAGATATGTTGTAACTAGCACGATGAGATAATGAGGAAGAGCTCCACAATACGGCCCTATTTATAGAACGAGAATACTCGAATCTGATTGGTTGTCAGATTCCCCCACCACAGATCATTGTACTCCCACCACCCGCTATGAAGCGAGCATGAGTCGACATGCTCTGACCCAAGTCAGGCGATACTCAGGCAAGTCGAACAGAGTATCAATAAATTAGTATTAATACTAATTATGAATTAGTGTTGATTAAGTATTAATTAATATTCATTAATACGAATTTACTACATCGTGTTCGAAGTTATTAATACCGACTCGTGTACTTTGAAAATATTTCAAAGCTGTGAAAAGGTATAACCTCTTTGGCTAGCGTGATACCGTCGTTTCGATTTATCGATATATTTTAGGAATTGTGTTAGTGTTATAATCAGGAGATAAATAGAGTTAGGGAGATCGAAGTGGGGTCCGAGTACACACGAAGACGAGGGAGTATCACCCAGTACTTCGATGAGACCGAACAGTCTCGTACGGCTCTGAGGACATCCGAGAGTAGCCGAAAGGACTCGAAAACATCGCGAGGACTGATTCGAGTGCAATTACGAGCCAGCTTTGTTGATTATAATTAAATTAATTGTCCAGCGTGATACAGCCGTTTGGATTCGTCGATATACTTTAGGGATTAAAAGTTAATCCTTTTAAGACCATTATTTATACTATCAGATATTAAAAATACGTAGTACATTGAAAAGTTGTTTTGTTTATGTTTCAGCGAGATAAGAAAGGTTGGGGATTAAGAGCTCAAAGTCCAAAAGCTGTTATAGGATTAAGGGACTATGCTATTGATTTATGTTTTAAGGATTATCAGTTCAAAGTCCAGCAGTTGTTATAGGATTATTGGATTCTACTATTTATTTATGGTTTAGAGATAAACAGTTCAAAGTCCAGCAGTTGTTATAGGATTAAGAGACTCTACTAATTATTTATATGTTAGAGATAAACAGTTCAAAATCCATATTTGTATTTCACCTGGACATCATCCAACTTGTCTATACATGTTCCAACCTGTTTACATGTTGGTAAAGTTAAATACTGTGAAGGTTATGTAAACATTGGGAAGGTTACAGGATATAAAGTGGGTATCTGACCCTTCAACAAAACCTCAGGTCTCTCAAACAGTAGAACAACAAAATGGCAACAATGAAACAACAATGGACCAACAAAATTGTTTTTCTGTGTAAGATAAACAAAATGGCGGCCGGGTACACTAATCCTCTATAAGGTGGGTACCTGACCCTTCGTCAAAACCTCAAGACTCTCAAACGGTAGAAAAACAATATGGCGGGTGTAAGAAAAACAAAATGGTGGTCGGGTACACTCATGCTCTATAAGGTGGGTACCTGACCCTTCAATGAGTGGAGAGGGTAAATCTTGTGGGCGGAGCATAGGCCAGGAGGTTCCGTGGGTCACGTGGCTGGATCACGTGACTAATCCTTATGAGCGGAACGTAGACCAGGAGGTTCCGCGGGTCATGTGACTGAATCACGTGACTAATCCGTATGGGCGGAGCGTAGAACAGAGGGTACAAAGGGGTCACGTGACTGGATCACGTGACTAAAAAGGGGCGTGGCCTAATAGTTAAGGTTAGGTCGAGGTGAGACCACGTGGTGGTTAAGATAGGGTCAAGGCAAGACCACGTGGCAGTTAAGGTTAGGGCGAGGCAAAAATTCAAATTTCCCGCCATAGGTCACGTGACCAAATGCTGGCTTCTGATTGGCTGAAATGTTTTGGTGGCCCAGCTCCCCCATTTTCCCTCTACTCATAAATGAATCGAACTTTGGCTAATTTTAGAAAATCTGCAAATATATACTTTTGCTCGCAAAATAATTGAAAAAACCTTACGTTTATTTGCATAAGCGGTTGTTCCAGCACCATAAACAACTATAAGGCAAAGGATTTAAGGAGGTAGATACAGAACTAGAACTTTTGCCAACATAGTATAACAATATATATATATATATATATATATATATATATATATATATATATATATATATATATATATATATATTTTTTTTTTTTTTTTCGGTTGGCTCTACAGACCTTGTAGATCTTTGGCCGCCTGAACCAGCCTTCTCCACCTCTGCCTATCTTGGGCCATTGCTTTCCAGTTTGCTGCATGCAGCTCTTTCGCATCTTTGTTGATCCTGTCTATCCATCTGGTTTTTGGCCTTCCACGTGGTCTCTTGCCAACTATTGTGGCATTCATCGTTGTGAAAAGGCGTCCTGATGGATTGCTTCGAGCTACATGCCCCGCCCATCTTAACCTCCTTGCCTTCATATCATGAGATATTGACTGACCAGTTTCTGTAAGTAGTTCATTATTGGTCTTTCTTCTCCAGGATTTTAGATTCTGATCCCATATCGCTCCGGTTATCGTGCGGAGGACTTTCCTTTCAAATCTCTCGATTCTGCTTTCTTGGGTGCCGGTTAGAGCCCAGGTCTCGCAGCCGTACATCAGAACTGGTTTTATCACAGCATTGTACACCCTTAATTTGAGATTTCTGGAGATTTTTCGGGATTTCAGTACTCTTGACAGAGAGAAGAAAGCTTTATTTGCGCTTGTTATACGCTGGTCTATCTCTGTATGCTGGTCATTGACTGAGGTTATTGTGGAGCCGAGGTATTTAAAGCTGTCTACTTTCGGGAATGTTCTGCCATCCACGCAGATACTATTGTTGGGGTGGATTTTTCGGCTAACTATCATGTATTTTGTTTTGTCTTCATTTATTTTCAAGCCGATTTGCTCTGCTTCTCGTAACGGAGTCTTAGCAAGTCTCTCAATGTCCTCTTCATTGATTCCAAGGACAGCTATGTCGTCCGCATACGCTAGGATTTTGTGTTTCATTCCGACGTGCACCCCTCCATTTTCCAATGAAGTTGTTCTAATCACCTTCTCAAGGGCTAAGTTAAACAGCATCGGCGAGAGTCCATCCCCCTGCCTCAGACCTGTTCTAACTTCAAAGGCTTCAGACACATCTCCTTGTATCAGTACTCTGCATTTGGGGTCGTTTGTACACGCCTTCGTCAATCTCACCAATTTCCCGGGAATACCCAGCTCAGTCATGATTTTCCATAGGCTGTTTCTGTCCACGGAATCATAGGCTGCTTTGAAATCGACAAATAAGGCGTGTACATCCTGCTCTACTTCCCAACGTTTTTCGAGTACCTGTTTTAGGATAAAGATCTGGTCTAGCGTGCTCCTTCCTCTTCTGAATCCTGCCTGGTGGTCGCCTATTATATTTTCATAGTGGGGATATATCCGGTTTAGCAGGATATTAGTCATTATCTTATAGGCGACCGGAAGGAGTGCTATGCCTCTGTAGTTACCACATTCATACATGGACCCCTTCTTTATAATAGGGCATATTAGACCTGTGTTCCAAGCCTCCGGTATCCTTTCCTCCTCCCATATTTTCTGGATTAGTTCTAATAGCTTGGTTCTTAGAGTTTCGCCTCCATCTTTAAACAGCTCTGATGGTATGCTGTCCAACCCTGGGGCCTTTCTTCTTTTAAGCCTGTCGATAGCTATTTCCACATCCAGAATGTCTGGTTTTTCAACATCTTGCGGGTCGAGGTCTTCAGCGTGGTCCATGTCTTCTTCGTTTGTGGGGTTCCCTTGGTTGAGAAGCTGCTGGAAATGTTCTTTCCAGATGCTTAATACCTTTTCTTTTGATGCCGTCAGTTTGCCATCTTTTCCTCGCATTTGCGTGTTTCTCGCTTTATATCCTACCCTTTCTTTCCTGATGTCTGCGTAGAATTCACATATATTTCCGGCCTGCTAGTTGTCCTCAATAGTTTGCAGTCTTTCTTTGAGGAATTCTCTTTTTGCTTTTCTTATTATTCTGTTTGTCTTTGTCCTGGCGGCGGCGTATTTTTCCAGCGTGTCATGATCAGCTTTGGCAACGGAGAGAACTTTAATTTTTCTTCTTTCCTCCACTGCCTTTTCACATGCTTCTGTGAACCACTTCTTGGCTTTTCGTTTCTCCTGAATACCTATTACTTCCTTAGCTGTTTCTTTTAACCCGGTCTCTAATGCCTCCCAGTGTTGATCAACCGTGAGGTCCTCTGAGTCCAAGGGTTCGAATTTATTCTTCAGTTCAACTTGGAATTTAGCTTTTAATTCAGGATTTTTCAGATTATGGACTTCGTACCTGTTTCTTTCCACATGGTCCCCTACTTTGTTGATTCGTTTCAGCCTCTGACAGAATTTGATCCTAATCAGAGTGTGGTCCGAATCACAGTCTGCTCCACGGTAGCTTCTTATGTCTTGGATGGAGCTCTGATGTCTCTTATCTATCAGCACGTGGTCAATTTGGTTTTTAGCACCTTTAGGGCTTACCAAGGTGTACTTGTGGATGTCTCTGTGCGGGAACATCGTGCTACTGACCACTAGACCCTTAGCTGCTGCAAGACTAATACATCTGACTCCATTGTCATTGCTCGTTTCGTGAAGGCTTTGGCCTCCGATAATGGGCCTGAATTGGGGTTCTCTGCCTATTTTGGCATTGAAGTCACCTATGACTAATTTGATGTCATATTTTTGAGCCTGGTCCACTACTTTTTCTAGCTGATCGTAGAAATCATCCTTCACCTCATCATCTTTGTCTTCAGTTGGTGCATATACGTTAATAATCGTGATATTAAACCAGCGACCTCTAATTCGTAATACACTTATCCTCTCGTTAATCGGGGTGAAGTTTATAACTGATTTCCTTGCAGCTGGACTGACTATAAATCCAGTGCCAGCTGTTCCGTTTTTGGCATTTCTCCCGGTGTAGAACAGTGTGTGGCCATCAATAGTGGTTTCACCACCTTCTGGCCATCTCACCTCTTGTATGGCTGTTAACGGTATGTTGTACCTTTTTACTTCATTCACTACCGTTTGGGCGGCCCCTGGTCTGTATAAGCTCCGAATATTCCATGATCCAAGATGGAGTCCGTTATACACAGCCGGGGTCGTTACCATGTTAAGACAGTCAGATTTTCCGAGGCTAGTTTTAGGTTTCGTAATATTTGTTTTTTGACGGGATAGGGTTATTAGCCCTATGCCCAACCCCCAACCTGGAGGGCCAGGAGCTATGTCAGACACAGGGGTCGCTCACCTCCCTGTGACTCTCAGGGTAAGGACATTACTGTCCCTATGCGGGAATCGAACCCGCGCCGTATTGGCCTGAGTAATCGGGTACCGTTATTTTCCTCCATAATTAATTAATTAATTAATTAATGTCTTTTTTATTTTTAATTATTTTATTATTGCCTGTGGAATCCCGGGACCGTGATTCGAACCCACAACCTTTGGGTTTGTAGGCTGGTGCATTTTTGCATTTTTGCAGGTGCTTTAACCCACTCGGCCACCCCGGCCCCCTATATATATATATATATATATATATATATAGCGCACACGCTTTTTTGACTTAATAAGTACAACAAAAGAAGTAATTCTATAAACTTGAAATTTATTTATAACGTTACTAATTAAAATTTAATTAACATTAGGCTGATGTAACGAAAAAAAAATTTATAAATATTAATGCATTATGTTGGATACTTACCGTGCAAGCGATTGTGGATAAAGCTAAGAAAATCTATTTTATTATTAATGTTTTTCATTGGAAAAGAATACAAGCTGCCACACTCACGGGCAATAGGTATTAGACCAGTAATTATCCATTCACGCCATATATACATATTAACAATAAAGAAATAATGATAAAAATACGTATAATTATATATATATATATATATATATATATATATATATATATATATATATATATATATATATATATTCAAGAAGACAATTGTTAGATTCTAAAACACAAAGCCTCAAGTCTCTAAATTATCGGCAAATAACTAACCAGTCAACGTTTCGCCAATTCAGGCATCATCAGGACATACACAAAAATATCACATCTATGAAAATCAAATACAACACACATCACACATCTTCCGTTCAGAAAGAGGCATCAACCAGAGACAGCACATCACTCCAAGGCATCCAAGCACATACTGAAGGCAAAGGGAGGTAACATAACAGCAGCTGAGAAGGTTATATTCAAACAGATGAGCAACGGCAAATACACATAGAAAGCAACTAAAATAGATTAAAATATATATACAAATAAACAATAAATATTAAAGACAAAGTAAAACTAGAAGAATATATATATATATTATATATATATATATATATATATATATATATATATATAAAACTTAAGGAGTCCGGGTTAAATAACTTTAAAAAAAAGAAAAGGTTTAAATAAGTACTCAACGAGAGATGGTTGATAACTGACTTTATTCAACAAGTAATCATACTTATATACTCTTAGGGAGTTGTTTATGTTACTAGTAGGATTATGTTCTATTCTTAACTAGGTCTGGCTCTTAACTCCCCCCTCCCAGTTTCGGACATGTCCGGAAACTCAAAAAAAAAAAAAAAAATCACCAACCCAGGTAAGTCGTAGAACTCACTCCTGTACAATATTGATACTCCCTAAGTACAAATTGAGAAGTACATAGTAATACAATAATAAATAAATAAAATAAAAAATAGATTACATTCAAGTGTCTTAACTTAATACCAAAAACAACAGAAAAAAATTATCTGTAGCTTACTACTGGACCCTATATAGTACAGAAAAAAAATACAAAATACAAACATAATACATTCTTTTGCATACACCAAAAACATCACACAAATTTGTCCCCCGCCCGCATAGGCGAAGGCGCTCCAGACCCCAATGCATCACCTAATGGAAATTTAAAATTTAAGTTGTTCTATATGAACAGTTCGCCTCTTTTTGGGCTCATCCACGGTTTCGATGGTCACGACGTTATGCTCCCGGATAACGATTACGCGGAATGGACCCTCGTACCGCCTGGTGAAAATCCGTGACCGAATGGATCGAGTGATTATACGCCACTACCGCTTTCCGCATCGCTACGTCTGGTTCCAATCCCTTCTCGACCTGGTAGACCCTGAGATGATCACTGAGAGTGCTGTGTAACCGCTCAATCCCTCCCGTCTCTTCGGATGACCCGGCATGTTGAAATGCAACGTGACTTCTAAGGTTTTCATTTCGTCGATCACCGCCGTATTGTCAAACTCCCTCCCTTTATCGGATGTAATTATCTCCGGTACACCGTAGAACATGAACCACGTGTGTAGAGCCTCCAAAATCGCGTCTGCTGCTTTCGGCTGAATAGGATGCGCCATGGCTATTTTACTAAACACGTCGATGATTGTCATCCACCGATATCCCCTCCAGGTAAACGTGTCAACTTGTAGATCGCGCAACAGTTTATCCCCCGTAGGTGTCTCCTCCTGTACTGCCCGTGGTGGGTGGCGGTCATATTTAGTGGTCATGCAAATCTCGCAAGACCCAATACTATTCCGTATCGTTTGTTCATGCCTGCCCAAAAATATTTCCGTTTCAAGGCCTGTAGAGTCTCAATGACTCCTCGATGATTCGTTTTGCCCTGGTGATACGCTGTCGTCAATTCGACTTGGCGGTCTACTTCCTTATGGTTTCCACCAGTATCCTACAGCTAACAAAGACGCGATCCAGGATTTGCTCCGTTTTCCACACCTGCTTCACTTTTTCCCAAATCGTAGCATTTCCCACGTATAAGTGATGTGTGCGACCTGGTGAAGACGCGTCCTTCAAAGCCTGACAGACCCTATCGACGTGAACTCCCGGCGGCGATGAAATGACGTTGATGAGCGAACGTCCATATCTGAGATATTCAATGGATATCAGACCCGTGGTTTATCATTGACGATCTCCGCTGGTCTCTCGCCCGACGAACTCTCTGTTCCTGAAGATGCCCCTCCCTGATCTGCCCCCGTAGTAGCCGGTCCCCCCTCCCCATCTGGCGACTAGTCTTGAAGAAATTGTCGAATGTCGCGGGATGGCCCAGCGGTGGCGTCCTCTATGGCATTGACCGTTAGAGCTCTCGACAGCCAGTCCGCGACTACGTTCTCCTTACCGGGTTTATAGACGATGTCCATGGAGTACTGATTTAGTAGCTCCTTCCATCGTGACACGCGTGCAGATGATTCCTTCAGTTTACCCACCCACTGCAGTGGACGGTGGCCTGGAACCGAAAACGTTTCCCAAACAAATACGGTCGAAAATGATCGATTGCCCAAACGATCCCGAAGAGTTCCCGTTCCAATCCGCTGTAACGCGCCTCCGCGTCGGCCAACCTCCTGCTGGCGTACGCGACGGGACGATCCCCCCCCCCGCCCTCCTGCGACAACACCGCACCCAAGGCATATTCACTGGCATCGGTAGTAACCGTGAACTGTTTGGTGAAATCGGGGAACGCTAGGACTGGTTCCTCCTACAACCTCGCCATACACCTAATATTGTCCTCCATATTGGGCGTAAGGATCATACGCGCCCCTTTTTTTAACAAGCCGTTGATGGGTACCAAATATTTCGCCATATCTGGCACGAACCGCCTATAGTAATTTAGTGCAACTAACAGCCTGCGGATCCCTTTGATATCGCGAGGAATGGCCATCTTAGTGATTTGCATCTATTTTTGCATCTGGTTTAACCCCTTCCTTCGATACCGTGTGGCCTAAAAAGTTGATGTCGCCTTTCCCCAGAACCGATTTATCTGGAGATAAATGTAGCCCAAATTCGCGAACCCTCTGGAATACCTGCCACAGATGATAGACTTACTCTTCCTCCGATTTGCTGAAAACAAGAAGATCGTCCATATAGATTTGGCAAATCCCCTCGTCGATACCCCGGAGAAATTCATCCATTAAGCGCAGAAACGTGAGGGGTGCGTTCTTCCACCCGAACGCCATCCGCGTAAATTCATAATGCCCCCTTTCGAATGTAAATGCGGTCTTATCCTGATCTCGCGGGTGAATTCTGATTTGGTGATATCCGGCTTTCAAATCTAGTGTGCTGAAAACCGTTGCCCCGCTTAATCTGTCCAGAATGTCATCAAATCGCGGAATAGGGTATGCTTCATCCACCGTGTTACTGTTTAGCTGCCTAAAGTCCACCACTACGCGGTATTTTTCCTTAGTATCCCCCTGAATAGGTTTCTTTTTAACTGCCCATAAGGGGCTATTATATGGGGAGGAGCTGTTCAAAATGATCCCCTGCCGCTTCAATTCCTCTAATTCCTCAGGAATGTGATGCCGCATCGCTTGTGGGTACCGCTTCTCTTTTATATATGTCACCCTTTCGTGTTTAAGGGGGATTTCATTAACTGTCTTCCCAGTGGCCCCTAGCACATCCCCTTCCTCATAAAAAATATTACGAAATTCCCTCATCAGCGACCGTCTCCAATTCTCGACCGCGCTAACCGCCCCGACTCTGGTACCCTTGACAGCCCGGTGGCACGTGTATAACCTACGCCCGAGTTTAACATGCCACTTACCCTTTTTATTTCGCACCCTGGCGCCTACTCTCTCTAAAAGGTTGCAACCGACTATCGCCTGATATTCTCTCGGCATGCTCTCTACCACGTGTACCCGTAGTCTGCCCTTTTCGTCTTCCCATTGACGCAACCCTATCTTCACCTCGCCTATCACAATACATGGCACGCCCAACGTGAGCAGCCTACAACCGCATTTTCGAATCGGAAGTGCCTTTCCTTTACCGCATAAATTTTTCGCGGCGGTTCTCGACAACAGGGTGCTCGAGCTCCCCGTGTCCACCAGGCACTTCACACCGCTTTGGATCTCGATTATAGGCAACCAACAGTGAAAGCTCGGTCGCCTCTCTGCAGACACCCTCCTCATGCTGTCGCCTGTCGCTGTCCGCGCGCCTGTGCCGCCCGATGTCGTTGCCTCTCCCAGCCGCTCCGACTATCCTCGTCGCTGCTGCTACCTGGCTCCTCCTCGGCCTCTGATGATGCGCCTGTCGATTCTCTGGACGCTCCCTCTCGTCTAGCAATTCGTCTGCGCACCTCCTGCGCGTTTACTTCCATGGGCTCACTATGAGACGCCTCTTTCCTCCGATAAATATACGGACATCGCCGGGCTATTTGTCCTTCCGTACCACATTCGAAACATTTAGTACGGGGGCATTGTGCCACCAGATGTCCGGGCTTACCACATTCATGACATCTTCTCTCGTCCTTTCTTCCATTTTTCCTCTCCATTCCTGGTCTCCTGTTCCGGTTCGTAAGCCTTTCCCGCCGATTGCTCTCTGCCTCTCTCTTTCTACTATCTTCAAACCTCGGCCGACTCCTACTCATCTCCGGCCTACGAAAAGGGACTTTGGTCCAGCCCACTTCTACCTCTTCGCTATACTTTGCCTCCTCGTCCCTGGTGCTGGCATCAACCATGTCTTGTGCACATTCCAGTAAGCTCTTTTCTCGAGGCAAGCCGTCTTTCCTTCCAATGTCTCGAGCCAATTGCACTTTCAATATCGTGGACATGAATTCCATCCTTGCTTCCACCTGTTCCGCACACATGGCCTCCCTCAGCTTCTCCGTGAATTTATTATAGCGTGCCAATAGTATGCCTGCATACTGGCCGCTGCTCTGGTGAGGCTTGCGCGTTTCTCTGAACATTTGAAGAATATCCTCTTCCGGGGCCCACCGGCCCCCTCCGAACGCCTTCTTCAGCCGAGCCTTCACGGTGTCCCACGGCGTGTCCTCATCCGCCTGGATCAGGTTCAATACGCTCCTTCGCACTAGACAAACTAAAGCCGCTCTTAATGCCGCAACTGCTCTAGCTTCAATTAAATCCTCCGCGGCCATTGAATCAATCTGATATATGATTCGGTCCCCTCCTTTCAGAAAGTGGTTCAATTCTCCCATTTCCCTATTAAACTTATCCAACTCTCCTATCGCATAACTAATATCCTGGGCGTTGGCTCTCTTCAATTTCAACCGCTCTATGGCATTAGCTTCCGCCGCGGCAAGATTCGCGTGCAATAGCGTGGGTCTCGTGGCGAGTTCCGCGGCAGCCTGTGCCAGCTGGTGTGTCGGTTGAAGCGGGACGTCATTAGGTACCGTCAACGTAGCTGCCCGAAGAATTCCTTGTTGTCCGGTTGGAGGTATCCCTTCTGACATCTTGTCATTCATAATTGTCCGGTAACCAACACGAAAAAAAGAAAAATTCTTCCGCTACGATACTCCGCTCTTCTCCCGGGTTTCGGTACCACTTAACGAGTCCGGGTTAAATAACTTTAAAAAAAGAAAATAAGTACTATACTATAATAAGGTTTTAAATAAGTACTCAACAAGAGATGGTTGATAACTGACTTTATTCAAGAAGTAATCCTACTTATATACTCTTAGGGAGTTGTTTATGTTACTAGTAGGATTAAGTTCTATTCTTAACGGCTCTTAATTTATATATATATATATATATATATATATATATATATATATATATATATATATATTATTTTACTTACTTTCATCATTATTTTATATATATATATATATATATATATATATATATATATATATATATATATATATATATATATATATGGTTAATCTGTATATATGGTGTGCATTGATAATTACTGCTCTAATACCTATTGCACGTGAGTGTGGCTGCTTGTATTATTTTTCAATGAAAAATATTTATAATAAAATATGTTTTTTCAGCTTTATCCACTACCATTTGCACGGTAAGGTATCCAACATAATGCATTAATATTTATAAATTCTTTTTCGTTACATTAGCCTAATGTTAATTAAATTTTAATAAGTAATGTTATAAATAGATTTCTAGTTTATAGAATTAGTTCTTTTGTTAATAGGTACAACATTAAATAAAAAAAAATGTGCGCTATATATGCATATTATTATGCTATGTTCCAAAAGTTCTAGTGCTGTATCTACTTACAAAAATACATTTCACATAGCATAGGTACCCAATATTAGAATTTTTAAAATGTAAATATTTAGGAAAGAGTATGCTGAATGAGCAATAAATTATATTCGCTCATGGAAAATTCGTTAAAATATTTGTATTTATAGTATTAAGTGTAAGTTATAATGGAATAACGGATTCTTACTTATTTATATTATTAATACTTATTCTAACAATATTTTTTATAAAAATTGTTTTCGTTTTTGTTTTCTTATTTTATTAATTTGCTTACTTAATTTTACAATAGAAAATTCGTGTTATCAAAGGATTCGAGTTATCAAGGTTCGTATTATCGAGGGTCGACTGTATTTCTGTTTAGTGCGTTTTTTTTAGCACTGGCCATATACGATATATATATATATATATATATATATATATATATATATATATATATATATATATATATATATATATATATATATATATATATATAAACAAAATAAATAAAAACTGAATAAATAAAATATACATAAGATTAAATTGAATAGCAAGGAAACGTTTTAATAAAAAGCAGCTGATGAACAAACAAATAAAATATCTAGTTGGATTTATTGGATTTTTCTAGAATTCTTAAAGTTTCAAAGTAAAATTGATTCAAATTTCTACTGTCATTCTGTAATTAACAGAAATGTCCAAATTCTGTGCAATGTGCATAGCCCCAAATATCTTTCTCTTCGAGCTATTCATTTCCTTATGAATCACTCTATCCTAATAAAAATCAAAAGCATGCTTACAATTTTTTTAATGCTGTGCAAATGCAGTATTAGGCTCTTTCCTGTTAATGCTATCGTATTGATGTTGATACATTCTTCTGTGCAAAGTTTGGGATTTTTCACCAGTGTATACCTTAGGACACCTAATTTCATATACCACATCAGACTGTTTCTGGGCTAATATCCTATCCTTCAAGGGAGTGTAGAACTTATTCATATTATTATCAATTCTATTTGCAAGCTTGATACCATAAACATCAAAATCTTTAAAAATATTGACTATTTTATCTGAAAGATCTTTAATATAAGTATAAGAAAATAACATACTATTCCTGCAATCGTTATCACTATTATCAACCAAAGACGATGTACATAGATCCATACTATTGAAAACTTGATTCCTTTGCTGGTGAATTTATTATAATTGGAAATCCAACACCTATTAAATAAGAATGCAGGGTACAGATTCATTTCAAACATTGTCAAAATGCTTTTTTTTGACACAATTTAATTATTCCATATCAGTGAGTTTAATAGCTTAAAATATACAGTTGTTAATGTTGTTAATCATAACCTGTTTAGGGTGGTTCGATGCAAAATTAAAAATGTGTTGGTTACTATTTTCATTTCTGGTCCACATAGTTCTCCATTATCATTCTTATTATACATGTCCAAAAATCTAATCTTCGTTAAAAAACCCAGAAGAAACGAGTTGGGAACTCGGAACAGCAGAAGAAGAAATAGAGTTGGAGCAACCAGATCCCGAAGAAGTAGAAGACGTTATAATGAGCTTAAAAAATAATAAATCGCCAGGAATTGATGGAATCCCAGCAGAAGCTCTCAAGTTAGGAGGAGAATCACTTCATAAGGAAATATATGAATTGATACTGCGGATATGGATAGAGGAGGAAATGCCAAAAGAATGGAAGATGGCGGTTATTTTGCCAATCCATAACAAAGGTGACAAACTGGATTGTGGAAATTATAGGGGAATAGCACTACTGTGCACAGTCTACAAGGTGCTGTCAACTTTGCTGATAAAGCGAGTGGTCAAGAGAGCAGAAGAGGTTCTAGGCGAGTATCAGTGTGGATTCCGCTCGGGAAGATCGACAATAGACCACATTTGCAGTATGAGAATGATGCTTGAAAAATGCCAGGAATAGAATGTGGAACATTATCACCTGTTTATAGACTATAGGCAAGCCTACGATAGTATAGACGGCAATGTACTGTACGAAAAATTAAAATGCTTGAAGCTTATCAGGTTTATCAAGATGACCCTGCATGACAGCAAAGGAGTAGTGAAAATTCAAGGAGAACTTTCAAAACAATTCAATATTCAGAAAGGTGTTAAGCAGGGAGACCCTCTTTCTCCAGTATTATTTAACATGCTGCTAGAAATAGTCATGAGCTCGATCCGCACAAGGCCAGGAGGATGTATATACCACCCATTGACAAAGCATCTAGCGTTTGGGGATGATGTAGTTGGCTGCAGGATGTGGAAGAAGACCTTCGGTCGTTGGGTGTCGACGGATGGAGAAGGGCAACCGAAGACAGGTCTGAGTGGAAGAGGATCACTGAGGAGGCCAAGATCTTGCAAGGACCATAGCGCCATCAGATAGGATAGGATAAGTAAATTTAATATTTCCAACTATTCAGACCACTGTGAAAACTTTCAATCTCATCCACTTTCAAAATCAATAGTAAGTCATCCACATATATTATAAGCAACCTGGGTCTAATATTTGTTGTATTGATTACATCATTGAACAACATGTTCATCAATATTCCGCTTAGATTTACTGACAGAATTCCACCCATTGGAAAACCTGTAAGCTGACGATAAAATTTATCATTATATTTAAAAAAAACATTTTCACATATTAAATTGAAACCATCAATAAACGTTTCTTAATTTTTCACGCACGTGTGCGGCTCAAATTGTTCCCATTCTCAGAAAACAATTCTAGTGGTACGGAAGTAAACTTAGAGACTACAACAAAACTTATAAGTCTTACATTATTATATATTCTTTCCAATTCTACAATATTATCCCTAGCCATAAATGATTTTGTTATATCATACGGATTATTATTGCTAAGGTTGTCTAAAATAGGCTTGAAAATTTTGTCTAGTTTATAGGAAGGTCCTTTAATATTATTAACTATAGGTCTTAGAGGCTTGTTATTTTTATGTAGCTTAATCAATCAATAAATTCTGGGGTGCTGCGATGCATGAGTAGTTAATTTAGTTTTGATTGCTTTATCAATACATTCAGCTTTATGCAATTTATCAACATACTTATTAATATTGTTAGTTATTTTTACAAGAGGATCTTTATCCACCACTCTATAAGTATCAGGATCATTAAGAAGCTCATGCATTTTTTCATTATACATATCTTTATTAATTATAGTAACCTTTTTGTATTTATCCGACTTCACGACACATACGTTTGGATTATTGTTTTTAAATTTCAAAAAAAATCATTCATATCTTTCTTTATAGCTTTATCGATAATATTCTCATGTATATTTTTCCTTTTCATAAAATTGTTAATTTTCCTTGCTACGCTGTTCCCAATACCATTTTTGTGACTATCCTACGTACAATATGTAGGATAGTCACAAAAATGGTATTGGGAAATATTGTAAAATATAGCTGTATAATATTCTCGATGGCGGCAATCATGCTGAAAATATCGTTATTCAACTTTTTAGGAAAAATATTGGCATTCTTCCCCAAACTCAACATATTTAATATATTATTAGGGATGTGCAATTATGCTAGATTTTCAGCAAATTTATTTTTATGCAATTCATTGTATTTCATCAAAAGGTCATAATTAGTGTTTATCTTAAGCTTATACATTCCTCAATGTTCGGGCTATCAACAACAGTTTTATTATTTACATCAATCTTCTTAGTATGATGATTAGATTTGTTAATTTTATAAATATATAAATATAATATATTTATAATAAATATAATAAATACATATATAATATAAAAATATATAATTTTTTTTTAAAATTTAAAATCTAAATTCTTGTATAATTTACCAGTGATCAAGGAAAAATATTTATGTTTCATAGCTTTAATTTCAATTTCATGTGCTTTATTAACTTCAATTACCGAATTTTAGAACTAATAAGCTTAACTTGAGCTCTGTTGCACAACCAGTACGCCTTTTATATCTTAATTCAAAAGTTTCATTCCAATTTTTTCCATACTATTGAAAAAACTATGGTGTTTGTTAGACAGTAGGAAATTATTTTTAAAAACATTATCGTATTTAATAAATCTAAGAAACGTTAAGGTATCATACCTGCCTTTTTATGCTTTATTGAATAATACTTCTTATTACTTGCAAAGATACATTTTTTTAAACAGTTTACGTAATTATTAACTAAATGCATATTTTTACCATTCAATATTGTTATAATTTCATAACTAAAAATTTAAATACATACGATCCATATTGAAAAGTTAATGCACGGCTATTCCACAAAATATATAAATATAAAACAGCAAAAACTCAAAAAGATACATAAATTAATTGCTAGGAAACAATTGGAAGATTCCAAAACACAAACCCTCAAGTCTCTAAATTACCGACAGACAACTAACCAGTCAACATTTCACCAGTTCAGGCATTATCAGGACATACACCAAAAATCACATGTATGAAGATCAAATGCAGCACATCTCACATCAGCCGCCCAGAAAGACACATCAACCAGAGAAAGCATGTCACTCCAAAGCATACATATGTGTGTGTGTGTGTGTGTGTGTGTGTGTGTGTGTGTGTGTGTGTGTGTGTGTGTGTGTGTGTGTATGTATATATATATATATATATACATATACATATACTTATACACATATATATAATTTAGAAGGAAGTCTAGAATTATATTTTCAGCCAACATCGAGACATCCCTTATGTCAAAACTCAGGTATTCCGCGAAGTTCCTTGTGCTGTTCGGATATTCGTATGTTGTAAACTAACAACATTTGTATATAAAAATTGTTATTAGAAACTCTTTTTAACATAAAAAATATTCTTGAGGTAGAAAAGAACTGGTGGTTGGAAAGAAAATAATGTAAAGATCGGTAAAAATGAAGAATCAATATGTTCAGATTAATGAAGTAATGCAAAGTGAGAGAAAAAAGGAATCTGAAATAGAAAAAAAAATATAGATAGCAGGTTAAGTTGAAGTGATAAACAATTATTTCTAAGAAACAAAGTAGTTAAAAAAAAATAAGTATTACATCTGAGATAAATAATGTTAAACAAAGGAAATGCTTAATAAAATAATGATATAATATGATCGGACGTGAGGCATCATTTGTCGGTAGCTCAACCTATTAAATGCCAGTTTAAACAAAAATCTTATAGGATCGCCACAGCAAAATATAGCACGCCTAATCTATCTTTTTTTACGTTTTGTTATTTTAGATGTGGCAATATAATTTTTTTCGCCCTTATAAATACAATGATAGAGATTGTCATATTGGTTTGATTTTATAGCTGGCAAAAAGGTAAAGATTTCCGCCATATTGTAAGAGCAATAAGATCCTAACCATAAGTGCCCCCGCAGGAACGGAGATTGCCCTTCGAATGCAACAAATCAGCTTCCATTCTATTTCGTTCCTCTCTCACAGCTATATAAATATAAATTCTAGAGGATTGTACCCATTTTCAAAAGCCAGAACGATGGAAAATCTTTTGTATTAAAAATGTGTAACGTTTCGATTTTTTCAACGAAATAATTTATAAGAAAATTATATAAATTGTACATCAACAACACTAAATTATTATTACTTATTAAATTAATTTACATATATATTTATTATTACGTCAAAAATAACTAATATGAAACTATCGTAATAGTTAGTGCGTGAAGGAATTAGGTGTTCTCCACCTTTACGTTTATTATACTTTTTACAGAATTAGCCCCCCTTCAAAAGTAATGATACTTTTATCCCCCAGGTCTCATATTCTTTATTTACTTATTTACTTGCAATTGATTCTTTAGGAAATACCCCTCTCGTATTGTTGCATAAAAAGCTGTGCCTATGAGGAAGAAGCGGCATATTCTTGTTGATTCCTCATTACTGAAGTTACGAAAGCTTTGCATTCATACAGGAAAAAAAAAATTGTCTTCAGAATCGAAAATTTCTGCTCGCGTTTCACGATTTAGACATCAAGGAACAAATTTTATTTCGTGATTGTCTGTCTGTAGACAAATCCATGTGGCGGGCATAACACCTACTACCATTAATCCGATTTCGATGGAATTTTCAGAAATAATGCTGATTGGGACCTATCCAATGCCATTCACTGCTTTTGCTTACGCAAACGTATTTTCCTTGAAACACCTATATTTCAAAAACGATTCGTCTGATTTGGTCCAAGGTTAAAGTAAAGCTGGGGATTAGTGTAAAAATGGTCCATTATCGATTTCATCGAATTCCATTCATTATATTCACATACGAAGGCGCAGAGTTATTTTGTTTGAAACTCATCTGATTTGGTCAGAATTGGAGGAAAGTTGGGATTAGAACAAAAAGGTCCATGAAATGTAGGTAATTATAAATGATGAGGAAGCTATACTAGTCAACTTGGCAGACGTGTTTTTGTTGTTGGGAGAGAAACCTTGTTCCACAGTATATTTTTGAGTACAAGTATATTATTTCCATTTCAGATCTTATAAATAAAACGGAATACATGCCATTCAACTCGTCTATTTCGGCTCTCAGCCTAGTGGACTTGAAGATCCCACAAAGTATTATTTTTAAACACCCCTGGGGTGACAATATATATCTCCGGTACAGTGCAAAGGGAAATTAGCCAGGTTTTGTTATTTTATTTACAAATAACATAGTATAATTGTATTATCTGTTATACCTCTTTCATGTAATGCTTGATGAGTATGAAGAATGTATGTTCCAAACAACATTTTCATTTCATGAGACAAATAAAATTATCATCAAAGATGTAAATTTTCATAATCTAAAATGCCATTTTTTATCAATCTTATAATATGCCATGCGATTAAAAACAGTTGTTTCCAGGTTTTTGTTATGCGGTATGTGATAGGCTTTTGGCCTGGCATTGAGTCATCTGCTTGTTATTTCCGGACATTGATGCAATGATTGCTCACTTCTCATCACTTATTTTTAGATTTTTGTTTTTTTATTGGTAGCCAAAATTCCATATTTCAAACATTTACTAAATGCATCTTTAAATTATGTGGAGCCTAAAAATTGTTAGCCGAGTAATCATCATATATATATATATATATATATATATATATATATATATATATATATATATATATATTTTTTTCCTATTTATTATATATTAATTTATTTATATATTTTATATTAATACATGTTGCATGCATTTTAGAGGCATACTACATGTATTTCTTGTATTATACATTTAATTTAAATAATACAAGATAATTTATGTTATAAGATGAATGTACAATTTGTTAACTTAAGAAAATGTTAAAAAAGAAAGCAAGAAAGAAATAAATTTGAATTTTTTGTGTGTTTTTAGAACTGAGGATGAATGCATAACATTCGAAACTAGTTCTCAATAAAACAAAGAAGTAGCAAATAATTTATCAATCCCTAATTAGATTAATCTTTCTATACCATCATGCGGATGTCAACTGATATCTTTTGATTCCTCATCATCAAGTGGTGCTTCATCAATAGATGCAGGTGTTATATTGATATTAGTAGTATATTTATAATATATATATATACATATATATATATATATATATATATATATATATATATATATATATATATATATATATCATGTACTTCGTTTCAAAGTGTAACATTACACAAAAATTATAAAACCTACCTGAAATTAAGATTAGCGTACTTCATACCATTATATAATTTTATAATTATTAAATATTTTTATTGAAGGAATTTAATTAAATAAAAGAAGAATATGCTAAAAATGTAGGTATTGACTGCTATATAGTGCCTCCTAGAAATCCGCAAACCACTAACCTCCCCCCTCTAGCAATAAACCTCCTCACCCCCTACCATTCCTTATAAAACCTCCTTCAGAAGTATCAGGTTGAGTCAGCTTTTTCAGAACACTTTAGCTCCAGACCACGTTTATGTAATTTTAATTCAATAAAATAAAATGTGAATAAAGAAAGCTTTTCACAACTGTGTTTTCTAAGTGCAGGGACTAAGCTGTCTGATCTTTTTATATTGTTTCAATTTTAATATATATATATATATATATATATATATATATATATATATATATATATATATATATATATATATATATATATATATATATACAGTAGTCCCTCGTTAGGACGAAATCTTTGAAGGACCGAATTCTCCACTTTGTGTTACTAAGGTTTCATCCACACCCAACCGGAAACCAGTGGTTGAGGCGAAAGGATTCCGTCTGATTGACTCTGAAATCTCGTCAAAGTTACTACCATTTTTCGTATTATGACAGAATGTGTATGTGTACCTTTATATTTTTTCTTATTAGTTCTCTAATTTGTTTTCGTTCTTTATGACACTAATGTATTATATACCATAACTTATTTTGACAATAAGTATCAAAATATTTTTGATCTGCTGTTTTATTTATTTATTTATTTTTTTTTATCTTGTACAAACTGATATATTGTATTCCAGTTAAAATTACTATTTTAAAATGAAATTTTAAACCATTATTATGAAGTGATTATTTTCTTTATTAAAACTTGCATAAAAATTTTATTGGGATAATAGTTATGAGGTTTAAATAATAAAATTTTAAAAAAAAATTGGAAAAAGTTTTCAAATATTAAAATTTCCATGAATTTTTTATTTTTAATTTTCAAGAAAATAAAAATTAATAGTGATTTTCAGTGCCTGATATAAATGGTTATATCTAAAATTATTTTGCTATTATAAGCAAAATTCTCCAGTATACCCTAAAATAATCTCAATCAATATAGTCCAGTCACCAGAGAATTTTTACCGTATCATAAATCCCAATTTAATATTCTTTTGATATGTTGTATGTGGGTATTCTGAGGTGTACATCAAAGTTATCCAATTCGAGAAGCCTGCGGAAAATTCAGGCTTTAACCTTTAGTTACCTAAGATTAATCAGATTCTTCAGATATCTTTAACAGGGAGGGAGAAGGAGGGGTCTGTCTTAATTTTACTTCACCATCCGGGGTTACAATAGGACAGACATTTTTTCTCATTTTACGGGAAAACATTTGGTCTGAAGTTTTATATATTGGGATGAAACCGACATTAGTTTGGACGCGTTTGCCATTGTACAACAATAGGCGTATTCTGGATGAAAACGTTACACTCTACAAATTACCTTTTACTCTACACGTCTTTTAGACAATAAAATGAGTTTGATCCATTGCAAATTTATGTAATAATTTACCCCATAGGCCAGTTAATCTTAACTTTTTGGGCACCGTGGTAAGAAATGAGCGTTAGGAAACTGGAAACGGTTTAAACCTGTTTACTAGACCTCATATATTACTAGATCTTCGTTCGCCCGGTTCAAAGTCGTGGACCAAAGGGGAAACCCTTAAATTTTCGGATTTGTTTCAGTTTTTGGCGTATAACATTTAAACGGTGCACCCTAGTAACAACTTTATTCTATTATAAATTAAAAAAACATTAAATTCACCGTAAAATAGTACCTTAAATGCTGAATTCGGTTTGGCAGAAAAATCAAAAACAACATGATCCCAATTGACACACTTTTTTTAATTCCTTAAAAACTGTATAAAGGGAGAACAGGAATCTCGGAGAAAAGTTTTGGATAAGTTATGAAAATTTGTTCATTTATGTTTTGCAGAGTACTAATAACAAATTACAACTTTGTGACCTCAAAATTTTTTCCGGAAGTATAAAAGGAAACAAAAAAAAATTGTTGACATCTTTAATTATTATTAATTAATTAATTTGAATTTATTAGGAAAAATAGAGTTAAGACTGACTGGATAATATTCTTATCAAAAAGGGGGTATAAACATAGGTCGGAATCATACATCATGTTCTTGAAACCGACATAAGTTCGGACGCGTGCCAGGCGCGTGTGCGGCTTCAAAGTGTAAAACAATGGGTGTATTTTGGAAGAAAACTTTACGCTCTACAATTTTTTCCTTTAGTATTTTTCTCTCAGACCATACTGTTTTTCCGTATAATGAGAAAAAATGTCTGTCCTATTGTAACCCCAGATGGTGGGGTAAAATTAAGACAGACTCTTACTTCTCCCTCCCTGTTAAAGATACCTGAAGAATCTGATTATTGTAAGGTAACTAAAGGTTTATAGCATCCATTTCGCTTATGGTTAAAATTAAGAACTTTTCTGATCAGGGTGATACAAGAAAATATCTGTAGAATATGCCCTATGTTACCCCGGTTTACGATACGTGATATAATTTATTATAGATTGAATTACTTTTATTATTTTATTGCATATATTTATTCGACATACTTTTTGTTTGGATACTTTATTTAGACCAGACCTTCCAAGAGCCCGGCCCCCGAGGATATTGCTCCCCCCTGCTTCCACTTCCTGCTCCTTCCTACCTGACTGCGGGCATGGAGCGATTTTGTTTAATTAATCAATTTAGAGACACCTTACATTATTACCATTATAATCCATATCCAAATGTTGAAAGATGAAAGTTATCAGGGAAAAACTTGCATTTTTCGCAGTTTTAAGATATTTTGAAAAAATGTTCGAAATATTGAAAGGCTATGTCACGAAACATATTTGGTTTAGAATAGCGTTTAACCAGAGTAAATCGTAGATAATTTTATGCTTTTTAACTTTTCTAATAGTTCGTTTTCGGCTAGAGCACGTCGTTTAGCAAGAAACTGAAGAAAGTTCAAACAATTCGAGGTTTTTCGGGTACCCTAAATTGTCCATAGGCTTCTCGAATTGGATAATTTTGATTCTACACCACATATTACTACATAAAACATATCAAAAGCTCATTAAATTCGGAATTGTGTCCAGCTAATCCCAATTTTAAATACTAGATTAGTGTACTAATAGACCTGTTGACTGCATTTTCTTGACCGAGAATTGCATAGTGTATACACGCCTTCCAACGAATTCATGTTTAGATCTTCTTGTCCGACTGACTAAAAGTTTCTCTATACATATTTGTTCTCATGTAATCATCTTTTTAAACAATTTATCTCGCAATTAATGCATATATTTGGCCTAGAATTTTTAATACATTGTTTTTAATGATGATTAATAAGGTTTATTTTGGAAAATTTACTTTTTTGGCTTTTTGTTTTCAATATCACCCCACTATCCCACTTCTTTTAAAATTTATAATTTGTTTTTTAAATTAGTAGATCTCTGAGCAGTTTAATTCTCCCTTGTAGACATCCTTGATCTTACTTAAATTGTAGACGAAACAGACCAAAGATACCACATAGTTTAATGCAACACACTAAAAAGCAGTATTCAAATATAGAAAGAGGTTGGTCAGGATAGTTAAGATGATAAACGGTTTTTAAAAAAAATGTTAATTAAACAACAACAAAAAAATTAAAAATAAATTAATTCTACACCACTTACCCATAGCTGAAGAAATGAAATTTTAATACGCACCTGTAACAAGAAAGAAATATTTTATAAAATTAATGCCATCGTAACAATTGATAGATTATGAACTATGAACAAATTTTACTTGATTAATAAAATTGATAAAATCAGGCTTACATTTAACAAAATTTTTTAATGTGTGTGACGAAAGAGATCTAGTCGTAGTTACTGGAGAATTACACTGGAGAACAAAAAGATACTTTTTTTTTGCGGCACAGGTATTGGAGTGAATTTAGATACATTAAGGTACTAAAGTACACGATGAATAGTTTACTTTGTTAAAATTGACTTAATTTTTTTTTAATGAAAAAAATAGTTTCTCATTTGATTAATTTTATTTAATTGTCATTCATAATTCTGTCCCTATTGTAAAATAAAAGTTTTTGTATATTTGTGTATTATTATAAACAAATAACAAATTTTGAGCTTTCCAACTTGCATCTTTTTTATTAAAACTTGCCATGCGTTTAGAAACACACACTCTTTTTCCTCATTAGTCACTTAATAAACGAATGATAACATTCTTAGTATTTGAATTATTACCTCCTAAAAAAAACAAAATAACGATAAAACTTTGTTTTTCTTAAAATATAAGAGTACAGTGGCGTTCGCAGAGAGGGGTAACAGAGAGATATATCCCCCCTCCTCCCCCTTCCCCCCGAAATTTTTGAAAAATATGATTTTCCTATAAGTTTTATATTTTGAGTAATATGTCCTTTTTCTTGTCCTTGAAACTAACGCCCTATTTCGATAATATAGACACTTAATTTTTACTCGCCTTTTCATTAAATCGCTCCCATGAAACCAAATTTAAATTAAATTCTTAACAAGGGTAAAATGTGAGGGATCCGCTACCTCTCTGCACCTTCCTACATATTCTTCGAAGAAGGGGTAGTACCTGTCCTCCACCAACCTCGGAAAATCAGCCTCGTCAGTGGCGTCCATTCCAGTTTTCCTGGGTAGCCAGACACGATGTCCTTTCATGGCGGTGCAGGACGAAGCATACCAAAGGTGGGGTACTGGGGAATCGATATTCTTGCCATGCTTCCGCAGCCTCTCCCGGAACTCTCCATGGCCTGCCAGAATCTTTGAGGACCTGTAATTGAAGAGGAGCCACTTCGCTGCTAGAATGGAGTAGACGGTAGGAAAATACTTCTTAAGCATTGCACCCTTTTCACTAGCGACCTTTTTTTTTTTTTTTTTATTCCCCCTACCCGACCTTTCGGTCTTACGGGGTCGTGGCGGATATCTTATTATACATTTTTACATTGAGGATAATACATTTTTGGGGACAATGAATCCTGCTACTGTGGTACAGCCCGGTGCGCGTTTGCACACCTTAGTGCTGCACCTTATTTGCTACTGTGGAGCAGCCCGGTGCGCGGTTGCGTAACTTAGAGCTGCACCTTATCCTCTGCAGGGTGGCGTGGCCAGCCCTCCTGGCGCTCTCCATCCGTCCGGTTCCAGTCCGGATCCTCCCGGTGCCGTCCAGCCCTCCTGGTCAGCCGCATCCGTCCGGTTCACATCTTCAGCTCCACCCGTCCGGATACCGGTCCAGCCCTCCTGGTCCACTGCATCCGTCCGGATCCTGTCTCAAGCTGCATCCGTCCGGAAGCTGGTCCAGCCTTCCTTGTCCGCTGCATCCGTCCGGATCACATTTCCTCAAGGGAGCATCAACCATCATGAGGCTCGCCGAAGTCGGGTGGGCTGGTCCTTCCCAGGGTAAAGTACTCAGGGCCCACCACCTCCTTCCACCCGTACACGAAGTCCTTGAAGAAGGGGTACACCTCTTCCCCCATCAGACGGGAGAAGTCCGATTCGGCGAGGGCGAACATCCCGGTCTTTCTCGACAACCTGGCACGGTGTCCTTCTACTGCGGTGCAGGATACGATGACGTGTTCTGCTGTTTCAGGGACTCCACAGGTGGTGCACCGGGGGTCTATGTCTTTTCCATGGTCGTGCAGTTTCCCCCGGAAACCTCCATGCCCTGTCAGCATCTGCGAGACCCAGTAGTCGGGGAGGACCATCTCGCCTTCAATCTTGCTTGGACGGTGGGGAAGAACTTCCTCAAAGTAGCTCCCTTCTGGCTACCTACCTACCGTCTGTTCCACTCCTCGATGGTATCCTCCCTTAACATCTTCTTCCATTGGTTGGGGGTCTCGCCGACTCTGTTACGGAGTCCCTCCGGAAGCGCGTCGAGCCCCTGCCTCTTCACATCATACTTCGTCCTCTCCTCCTTGAGGACGAGGTCCAGGGGCATCGCTCTGGCCAGCACCTGCACCGCCTGATGCGACACCGTTCTATAGGTCTTCGTGACCCTAAGCAGAGCCAGTCTCTGGATCGTTGCCAGTCTCCTCCTCTGCAGCTGCGTGAGGTGTTGGCTCCATGCTGGGGATGCGTACCTCAAGATACCCATGACCACTCCCTTGTCGATAGATGGTCATTGTAGCTGGATATCTGATGCCCCAAAACGCACCCCCAATTCTACACAAACCATTGACAGACAGGGTCACCCTATCCTTGAGGTACTCCAGGTGAGGGGTGGCGTCGAAGTTTCTCCTCATCCTCACTCCGAGGTATGTCACCTCCTCACCCATCCTCACCCTCTGGCCGCCTATGTCCAGTATTATATGGTGTGCCCTGTCTGTGGAGCCTCTGACGAGCATGGCCTGAGTCTTGGCCGCGGCCATGCTCAGCTTCTTCCACACGCAACATTCCGATTCGAGACCGGCGCACCTCTCCGCCTGCGTTTTCAGCCTGGCTCTGCTATTCTCGGCCACTATGACCGCCAGGTCGTCGACGTAGGCCGTGGCAAGGAACCCTCTCTCTCTTCCAGTTCCCCCAGCAGCTGGTCGAAGACGAGCTTCCAAAGGGCCGGACCCAGGACAGAGCCCTGTGGACAGCCTCTCTCGATCCTTCGCTCTTCCTCGTATTACCTACCTCTGATCCTCACACTCCTGTCGCTGAGGTAACCATTCACGAGGGAGTACAAGTTGCTGGGGGTGTCGAATTCTTGCAGCCGCTGGAGCACGTAGGGCCACCATACACTGTCGAAGGCGGAGGATATGTCAAAGAGAATCAACATAACGTACTTCTCCACCCTCTCCTCCACGCCCCTACGCACTCTCAACAGCGCGTCTGTGGTTCCCTTGCTACGGGTCGAGCCGAACTGCCGTGGATGGCTAGCTGCACTGAGGATCGGGCGAAGTCGCGCGACCATCAGGTACTCCAAGACTTTACTAACGACAGGGAGGAGGCATATCGGCCTATACGCCTTAGGCGATTCCTTGTCCTTCCCTCCTCCCTTGTAGAGCAATCTCAAGTCTGCGGTCCTCCACTTGCTCGGAAAGTACCCCTTATCTAAGCACTCGTTGTATATCCGGAGGAGCTCGTCCTCTACGTACGGGGCACTGTTACTGAGGACCGCAGCGTCTATGCCATCCAGTCCTGGAGCTCTCCCGATCCTATGCTTCTCCACGGCCAGACGAAGGTCCCATATGTTCCATGGTGGGCATAGTTCGGTACCTGGTGGGTATACCGTGGTGCGTCTCACCATGGCGTCTGCCTCGCTGTCCTGGGACGGATCGTCCCTGGGGTATGTGAAGTCTACGTACATTGACGCAGCTTCCTCCAGGGTGGTTGCCTGGGCTCCTCCTACTCTAAGGGAAGCCATCATCGTGAGAGGCTTCACCTTGCCCAGTGCCACCCTGTACGGTATTCCCCAGGGATTCTTCTCCGTCTCTTCAACGATGAATTCGTCCGAGGACCTTTTCTTCTGGTGACGCACACCGTTTCGGTACACCCTATACCTGCGCTTGGTCTCTTCACGGAGTGCAGGTCTCGACTCGTCGTCTCTGCACTCCTGGTACCTACGCCTCGCCCTGTAGTATTCCCTCTTCAGTTGGGTTAGGACCGGCGTCCACCATGGGACCGGACGTACTCTCGCCCGACGGCGGAGGGATGCACCCGCCGCTTCTGTGATGGCGCCCGTCAGCATTGCCACACTGTGGTAAATTTCTGACTCCACCTCCATCGGCGCCATCTCTTCCCGCTCTCTGTCCGCGAGTTCACTCTCCAGCTCCCTGGAGAAGGCCCTCCAATCCGCCGTTCGGGTCACGAAGCCCTTTTCTATCTCAAGGGCGTTCCCGCCTTCCTCATGCACCGCACTGAAGGCAATGACCCTGTGGTCGGAGCTCGTGTCAGACCGTAGGGTCCAGTCCGCAATGCGCCGCGCCATTGTAGCACTGGCGAGTGTCACATCTATCCAACTCAGGCCCCTCCCTCCAACAAACGTTGGGCCAGAGGGCTTGTTAACTACAACGAGCTGACACCTCGCCAGGCTATCGTCTACTACTCTTCCTCTGGGGTCAGTGCGAACCGAATCCAAGGCCGTGCTCCACGAATTCGTGTCGGAACAGACTAACGCGTTCCTGTATCTCTGCGCGACAGCCTCCACGGCAGCTATGCTGTCCTCGGCGTTAGCCGGTCTCGACGGCATATATGTGGACACGAGGGCAAAGGTGATGGCCCCCCATCTCACATAACATGCCGCCTGCTCTGCCGTGGTGAAATTCTTCAGTTCCATCCGGTCGAGGGCTGGATTAACAATCACTATCGCCGCTCTGGGCCTCCTCTCTCCACCACCCTCGACGCTACACCGAATCCTGCGACAACATTGTTCTGACAACATGGCTCATTAATTTTGACCTGTCTGAACCCGTCTCGAATGTGTCTCATCCTGTTATATGTATACATATATAAATTGTTACATTAAATAAATATATTAGACCTCTCTTGCCCACGTGACTTTCTTAATTAATCCTTAATTAACACTAATCATTGATTAGCACTAATCCTTATTTAACAAGATTCATTAATTAACAAGATTCATTAATTAATTCTACTCCTCAATCATCACTAATCCTAATTTAATTGATTCCAAGTTCGACATGTCTGTCTGAGCCTGCACCGATCCTGTTTTAGCCTGCACAGCTCCGGTTTGACCTGCTTGCTTCATAACGGGTGGTGGTGGTACACTGATCGATGGTGAGCGTTTCATCGATTAAGGCTTCAGCAAATCTTCTAGGTAAGAAAAAACATGTCGGATGATCATGGTGATTATCGGTCGGCCGTGATATTAGGGGTGCGCGACAATAGCAACACCGAATAATGTAGGAATCTTAGCGAATTTAACAATTTCATTAACAAGTGTACCTACCATTATGTCCGATATTTGTCATATACATTCCTGTTTTCGGTTCGCCTCATTGGGGAGAGTAGCGAGATTCGCCATGTTAACCGTTGATCAGGTAGAAAGCCGTTGTTTCGGCCGGAAAAGCTGTTGACGCATCAAATTCAAACATGACATCAACCGACCCAGATTTTATAGATTCCGATTGTTTGTAACAATCGATCATCATAATCGGTCCTTTTTCATTAAAATTTCTTTTTTCTGATAGGAGCGGCTCTGCCGGATACCTCCCGGGGTGGTAGGAGTTTTGAAAATTATTATATCTGTAATGAAAGTATCGTGTATCCGCTGAGTGAATCGGATGCAGGACAGCACCAACCGAGATGTTCCGTTGCGGAACCACCCCGTAACGAAATCATGCCCTTCAGGGTAGTGGGGATTCCTAAGTTACGAACCCTATCTACTTCAACACCGCATAATTCATATCTGATTCCATCGAATAAATAAGCTATAGCATTATTCGTTAATTTAGTGACGTGGAAGCCGTGGTGCCGTCCTCTTTTAAAAATCAGAAATACAGAAAGCTCTGAGAAGGTAGAGTGAAAATATCTTGATGCTGGAACAAGATTCTAATCTCGTAATCTCGATGTAGTTTCGTCGACGCGTACGGGAAATGGGAATGATATTCTATACCTTGGATAGAATCGACAAATGGGACGGTTGAACCGAGATCTGTTATTTCTTCCATACTACAAGATAACCGGCTGACTGAAGAAACTGAAGATTTTCTCTCATCAGAGGAGGAGATGTTACACCTTCGAGGTCATTCAGTAGAATGAGCTGTGTTCGTAACACATTTCTCCTTTTATACACTTTTCCAAAATCTAACCCCATGGCCGACTAAACAACAGCAACTGAAGAAGGTTAAGAGATTATCGTTTCAAGTTATAGAAGATTAGAGAGCAATAGTAAGCACAAGTGTCCGCAAATGTTAGTTTCAGGGTATTGGTATATTTTACTAATGAATCTTATACGACAGTCTTCGATGTACTTCAACACTCCCTAGGAGGGCCTTTGTCACCGGCACTATCAACATTTTTTACATAATTTCCATTATTGATGTAGCACATCCAATGTGTACCTTTGCTTTTAATAATATCTAGATTTAAAATCGCTCTCTCGCGAAGCCACGGTTTCGATGGTAAGCAATCTCTTGCAAAAACACCAATAAAATGGGGGATTTTATGCTTTTTAGCAAAATTTATAAGATAAGAATTACTTAAACTCATATGCGGTAAGCTTTATCACTAAAAGCTCCACTGATTTTTTTTCGGAGGACGAATAACACGTACAATCTTATTTTCTTTTGTCTTAACCATGTCGATGTTAACCGTAACAGCGTCAAACAGCGACTGAAGAGAACACCTGTCGAACTCATTATATATTTATATTCCTTTCGCTTTCCCAGCTGTTAAGGCTGGAATCGAACCCCTACCACTCCACTAAAACTATATTACCTTTTCGTTTCAAAATTTTTTCTACCAAATACACGTTAGGATATTTCAATCTTTGAATTTCGGACTCATAAAACCCGCCTGCGATCGATTGATCCGACTTATCTTTAAGACCATAGATTATCGGGACGGTTTTTCTCTCGTGATCGATCTTGAAGATCTCGGCTGACCACGATGGGCGATATCCTTTAGCAAAATCGGCTTTATATTTTGAAATTCTGACGAAATCGCCGACTTCATACTTGGGTTGTTTTCGACTCGATAATGTATCCCCGCGGCTATTACTATATACAGTTTCTAATAAATGTTTTTCAACATTTTTACCCTTAACTGAAGATGGCTTGATCTTGATAGTTCTGTGCTCTGTATCGTTATATGCTTTTACTAGGTCTTCGTACATTGTAATCCATTCATATGTTCCCTGCAGTCTAAACTGCTTCCACAATTAATTTTTTATCGTTCGTATAAATCTTTCTACGATAGAAGCTTTTATATTATTAAAATTAGAGTAATGGTTTATCCATTTGGATTTCAATAATTTTCGGAAAAAATGAATTGTAGAACTCATTCCCCCGGTCAGAATGCAAGTTACGAGGTTTTCTACCGCCCGGGCGGTAGCTTTTCAAAAGCTGACGTTACTTTTCCCCCGGATTTTGATTTCAATGGAAATAGCCACGCGAATTTATAAAAACAGTCAATTGGAGCTAAAATGTATTTGTAGCCTTTATTTTCTTTAATATAAGAACATAGTTCGATTAAATCCACCATCCATACGTCATCGATACCATTCAGAATTACCCTCCTCTTAAGAAAGGACCTCCCCGGTTTATTTAAATCCTCGACTACCTGTTTCTTGATATCCGACATGGTCGAGATCTGTTTGCGTAATGGAATAATATCTCCTCCCAACATCCATTTATAATATTATACCCATCTTTCGAAGTCTTTTTTCAATCTTCAGAATCTCTATTTCCGGACTGTAAGAATCCAATAAAAATTTCAATTTCCAACTAGATGATTAGGGTCCTCACATTTATAACCTTTCTCTTTGATTTCTTTGTTGGGTGGGAAAAGTTTAACGATTACTTTCCGGTATTAAATACGGGTGTATTGTGACTGATAAAGATCGCGATTTAGACAATGGTCGATACCGCAAGGGGTTATTCCCCTATCATATCAACGAAAGAAATTCGAATTTTAACGTGTACATACCCCTATCACACTTACTGGGATTTGCTGAAAATTACCATAAAATCATCGTCAACGTTAAGCAAGAGCTGATTCTCATAAGATCGCGTACAGTCGAAAATAGTTATATATCTAAACGTACTACTTTGACCGATCCTGCGGCAGAAAAAGTGAAAATTCAATTGACAAAGCTATGCTAGAAATTACCTTATGTATCGGCGAACGAATTTACACGATTAACACTTTTGCGTCAGTTTAAATCGGAAAAAGTCGTTCCGGATTCAGGAGCTGGAAGTTGTTCGTTTACTCCCTTTTGCCCTTTACGAAGAGACAAGTTTGGGCGATAAAACTTCTAATCAGATGAAGATGTCTAGAAATGTTGTACTGGCATTTTCTTCCGACCGAATTAACAGAGTCGAAAAGTATGCCAGTAGTTTCGATCATTGCAATATCAGTAACATCAAACTCTTTTTAAAATCTAAATCTTACCCTTATGATGATTTAAATGTGGATTTCGATAGGAATATATTAACGATACTCTATTATAGGTATAATATTCAAAACTCCTACCAACCCGGGAGGTATCAGACAAAGACGCTCCTCTCGCTAAGAAATTTTCAAAAAAATGGACCGATTATCGTGATCAATCGTTCCAAACATTCGGAATCCATAAAATCTAGCCGGTCGATGTCATGTTGGAATTCGATGCGTCAAAAGCTTTTCCGGCAGAAACAACGCCTTTCTGTCTGATCTCGTAGTTGAGTACAATCCGCTAACAAGCTTCCTTAGAAAGAGAGTATAAATAAGCAGATCGACCCCATTTCATTATCAGTCTTCACCATGACTTCAAATGGTGCGATCGTGTAATTTCAATGTTTCGTTGAAGATTTAAATAATTATGTTGTTAAAAAATTATCGATTTTTGATTTTAATTATTATGGAGTCAGTTACTGGCTTTTCAAACCACCTTCGGCGGTTACCAATTCTAAAAGCCTAAGAACGAACAACTGGCTAGCGAGAATTTATCATTGTTTACGTTGGGAGGATGGATATGTCTCATACTATGATTTTTCATCGATTTTTCGCGATGTGGATTCATGTTACAAGTACGTTTTTGTTAAAGGTCGTCAAAAAAATGATTTCTTGTTAAAATTTTTGCATTCGTGTGAAGTTATCAACCTCGAGGAATACGATTTCCCTCAAGTTGATAGAAAGCAAAGTTTCAACATATCCCCATGTATTAATTATAAAGACTTGAATGGTTAAATAAAAAAATAAAAAAAATAAATAATATAATTTCCTAACATGGATCGGTCCTCAAGTACTATAAATATATTGAATCAATCATGAATCAGTGAAGAAATTCAACTTTTCCACGTTTTATAATTCTACCTACTACGATGGATAAAAAAGAGAAAGAATATCTAAATCGATAAATTTAAAAAAAAGTTAACTTTGTAGATATTGCAAAAAATAATCGAAACTCCCCACGATATGTCTTCAAGTGACTTTACAAAAATAAAAAAATAATGAGGTGCGCCATGATGAGACGGGGATAGGAGGAAATTGACATTGTTAATGGGGGGAGGGCCACCTAATCCCAGCTCTATTCTGACAGATAGCAGCTTATCGCCACCTGACCCAAATTGAAACTAGCGCTGAAAGAAGTTCGGGGAGTCGCTCGCTCCCTATCACCCCCTATCCACCCTTGTCCCATTCAGAACGGGGGATTGACAATTTAAATATGTTTCTTAACTAGCATTAAATACATATCTTTAAATAATTGAAAATCTATATCATACTCAAAAGATTAAAACGAATCTATAATAAATATTGCGCACAGTTGCAATTTATACATTTATATAATATATATATATATATATATATATATATATATATATATATATATATATACTTATTTTTTTTTCGGTTGGCACTATATACCATGAAGATCTTTGGCCGCGCGATGTGGTATTCATACAAACATGCATTGCTTGCGGGAGAACAGACAGCCTGGAGGGGGTTACCCAACCTCACCTTGCTACGAACCATGGTTTCCATGGTGCAGCGGCAGGCTATCCATAACTCCATAACCGGTCCCTTTGGGGCCAATTCGGCAGTGTCCTTCCCACCGACTCACTCGGGTTCTAGGACAGTGACAAACTGGTCAAGATCCACGGATTATGGCTGTTCGGAGTCAGCAGGCGCACGAGGACCAATATTTCTTTCCCCGAACCAGACCGCCCATGGACCAAACCTTCGGGAGGCTATTTTACATCCTGGAAAACCACATCGCGATTCACAATTAAGGTACACGGGGTAGGGTCATCACACCTACACCCGGCCTATGTGAGTTGCCTCCAGTAGGTCCTACGGTCCTCACATACCCGGAGGAGAGGGGTGATAAATTGTTTGAATTATTAATTAATTAAATTAAATTAAAGTAATGCCGGTACCGGGATTCGAACTCACAACCTTTGGGTTTGTAAGTAGGTGCACTTTTGCAAGCGCGTTAACCCATCATCACGCCACACCTCAATTTTTTATGGTTCTTTGTTTTTCGATACCATCGTCCTTGTAGAATTTTTTTATTTTATATTTTTTTGAGTTGAAAAAAATATCGGTATTTCACATATCGTTAGGTCTTTTATCAAATTAAAAAAAAAAAACTTAACGAATCGGAGGGAGATTAAGAGAGAACTTGCTTCTTATTATTTGAATCTTGCTTATCTTAACAATGTATAAAAATGATATATTGCATGTCTAAAAACGATATCTTAATGATATCGGCACAGAAATATCGATAATTCGTTCATCAAATTTAAAAAATATCTTAACGAATCCGAAGGAGGATAGGAAATAATCAGTTTCTTAATATTTAAAGTCTGCAGCAAATGAGCTTAATAAAAACAATATCTTAATGATATCGGCAGTGAAATGTCGATATTATATACAAAAAATCTTAATAAATCAGTATAGAAATATCTATATTACAAAAAAAAAATATCTTAATTATATCGTCCCAGAAATATCGATAATATAATAACAATGCCTTAATTATATCGGCACAGAAATATCGATATTATAAAAACAATATATTAATTATACCGGCACAGAAATATCGATAAGTCCTTTAAATGATTACAAATATATTAAAAGATATTTTTCGATATATCGAATTACTATTTCGATATATTCAAAAGCTATCGATACGATATATATATATATATCGACATTTTCTTCCAATATTTACATCTCTATTTTGGGCTGAAGCCAACCCAAAACAAAGAATTTATTATTTATAATTTGTATTTTGTAGCGATCAACATTTGCGATAATTTTGCATCAAATGACCGTATTCGCTTTTCTCACACATTGACGCATCGCAGGGTAAAAGCAAACACATTATTGTAATTAAATTTTGTAACCGATAAATTGTTTAACTTTTTCTTCACAGTACCTTGCTTAAAATTTTGCTTAAAATGTTTAATAGAAACAAAGAATAAAGCAATATAATGGAGAGACCGGCGTCTATAAGAATAATGAATTAAAAATTACATACTTCAGCTACTAAATGTAAGCACGTGTAAAGAAAAAATATAAAAATTTTCTTCCTAAAACAATATTGTTCCTGTGATCACCGTTAAAAAAGAAATCAAAACTGAATTTCTAATGATTCAAATGGTGTAAAAAATCTCCATTGCTTGAATCTGATTCGTATGTTTCGAGGTGATAGTCTATGACTCCGGATCGAGTGGAGGATTCTTCCAGCTGCCCCTAATCTGTGCGACACCACCCCGATGATAAGCAACATTGATTCAATCAGGCACCTAAATACTTTACTTAATAATATCAATCTACAACCTTTTGGAGATATCAATAAACTATGTACCCCAATACGGAATTTAATAAATATAATATGACTAATTAATATTTACCTGTTATTTTTTTAAATCCATTAGAAATAATTATTCAACTTAAAGCTTGAAACTGTCCAAAATAATCTTTCTGTCCTTGGCCTTATACCGACCAAAATTTCATCCGAATCTTTACACTCTTCTTGTTTAATCCTAATTCATCCCTAAAATCCAATTCGAAGGTTGTCAGGTTCATCCATTGCCAAACAGCAATGGCCACGAGATTTATTGTAAAATAAATTTGACCATTGGAGTTTTGGCAATGGCGAGTTTCTCGTCTGATGTCCAGAGTGCTTGCGGCATTAGCGCTCTCAAGAGCCTATTCAGGACTTTCAGGAGCCTACCCTTCCATTCAGTATCAGCGACACGGCGAGAGAGATGCCTCCGCAAGCGCAAAGGGTCCTGTTTCACCTCTCACTCGTGAGAGAGGGAGTCGGTTCGGTGGTCCTCAGGGTGACTGTAAATATTGAATATAATTATGGATGTGAATTATTGTTTTTATTTTATTATTATTCCTATGTTTTAGTTAACCTTATACTATATTACTTTTTGTCTTTCTTTTTTTTTTTTTGTATGAATCATCACTATTACCAATCGTTCAAGATAATGGCAGATTGTAATATTTGCAAATGAATAAGTTTTAAAAAATAAATAGTTTTAAAACATTCAATGAGGGCCCTATGTCGAAAATGAAAATAAAAGCTTTTTCATTTCAATAGAAAACAAAAAGGCTGGCGTAGCTTCAACTAAATGCAATCCAATTATCAGGAAGGTAAAGGGTAAATATATTGCCAAATTTATTGGCTTCGGGGAACAAGGTTTAATTAATTAATCCTATACTGCTTGTACTAGCGTTAAAATATACATCGAAATCTTGTGTCACACATGACGTCAAATAAAAACTTCTACAATTTCATTTTCGTCTACTTTGCGCATTTACTTCGTTCAAACCAATGAAGATATCGATTTTTTTTATGTTTATTTTTATTTTTAAGATCAAATTTAAAATAGGAACTCCATCCAGCTCATACCCCAACCCACAATTTCTTAAAATATACCTATTTATTCGGGAATCTTACGAGGCATGTTAAATTTATCTATTATAATTTACGTCTATTCCGATCAAATTGAAGAGCTATGTGGAAGAACAACTTTTGTTACAAAAATTTGAATCTGAGAAAAATTGAATTAAATGATTTTCTTTTCCAATTTTAGACTAGATCAGATAGTATTTATTTTTTCCTGGTTTTGTTATCTTGTACCTTGCTTTTTTTCCCGAATTTTTTTTTTCTGAAGTGGGTTATTACTGCAAACACAGTGTTTTTACTTTTAGTTTTTTTGTTGGTCAATTTACTTTAATTTCTATTTATTTTTTAATTTCGATTTGTTAAGGGGTGGAGGTGGTTATGCCAATGCGGTGAAAGTAAGAGGAATCCAATACTACAACGGCTGCCCAATTACCGCATTGTGATTACCACCTTCACCCCTTGAAAAATATCTGATGTGGACACTCCATGACTTTCTTGTACGCCTATTAAACTATAAATCGGTGGCTAAAAAAGTGACCCTGAATTTGGTTACTAGTTTCAGAAGATAGCAGTATCTCAAATACAACACTCGACGTCGCGACGTCCATCTATTGACACATACAGACACGTACACATAAGCTCTAGTTTCTGGAGGTCTCGTTCCGTTATTATATGTCGTTTTCTTTCAGTTGGTAACAAGTTCCCCAGAGATTTTTTCGTGTTCGTTGACAACATTAGAACTGTCTATGTCACTAGATAAAGCATTGGAAATCTACGGTTTCAACATTTTAAGCGGAAGAACCCGCTTAACTCATTTCTTATTATCCTGCTGCAGTCTTGTTCAGTTCAAAATGAGGAGGAAAAGCAGTATTTTACACTCAATTTTAACATTTAAAACAAGTAATAAAATAGTTAATTTGGAGTGGAAAAAAAATCGCGTTTATAACCTTTATTTATTTTAATCACGAATCATATGATCTGTTTATTAAATGTCAATATACCTTTTGATGTAAGTTTACTATGACCTTAAAGCAAAGTACCCCTTTCGCATCTTCAGTTTCAACCAAAATATTATTTCCCAAATTTGAGATGTTTTACATTATATTTTAATATAATTTTTGATGAAAGTCTAATGCAAGTAAAGTATAATACCTGCAAGTAAAGTACCACTTCCCGTTTGCCAATTTTAGCTAAAATTTATTCTGTTGTTTAAATTATTACGTAAGTCCTATGTACCAAATCTGAAAACTTTTGCATAATATTTTAATATATTTTTTTATGAAAATCAATTAAATTAACACTTCCGGTAATCATGCAGTGACCAAAAAGGGAGGTTCACAACTATATTTTACAATAATCATAAATAAAAAAATTTAACTTTCTACGGCTAACCGTTTTTGAGTTATGCGAGATACGTCCGAACGAACGAATGAACGTACGTACATATAGACGTCACAGCGACACTAGTCAAATGGATTCAGGGATGGTAAAAATGGATATTTCCGTTGAAATCTGAAAACTAAAAATTTTCCACAGTACTGTACTTCCTTTACTCCGTATAAGGATGGAAAAAGAAATTAAAAAAAAAAATAGAAATAAAAATTGTTGGGCAAACAATAAAAACTATTCAAAATGAAAAGCACTGTATTTGCAGTAGTAAACCATTAAAGAAAAATTTATTGGGATAAAAACAAGTTACGAGATAGCTAAATCAGGACAAAATAAATACTAGGTACGCGTATTGTTGTACGTACCTAACGTTTTTTGACATCCCAACCTCATTATCTCTTCAAAATTAGACTAGCTTTGCAAAGTTGGGTGTATCATTGGAAAGCTGATAGAATGAAGCAACTTTTATTAATGCTCCAAGGTCGTAGCTAGAAAATTCATTCTGTGAGATTCAACCGAGTATTTCTGTAAATTATTCATTTTTAGTTGACATCCCCATGATGGTATAGAAGGATCAATCAAATTAGGGATTGATAAATTATTTGCCACTTCTATAATTTTGTTTTATTGAAAACTAGTTTCGAATGTTATACATTCATTTTCAGTTCTAAAAACACAAAAATTCAAAAATAAGCAATTAAAAATATAGTTTGGTATTATTATACATGTTAATATAAGTCAGTATTAAAAACATTTAAATAATAAATTTAATTAAGACAAGAAATCAAATACATGTAGGTACTCACCAAGATTTAAATGGATTATAACAAACAGAAAAGTTTGTACTGGTTTCTTCTCGCACTGAACTAATAATGAATGAAAGGTGGGATGTTAATAGGTAGACGGTTTAAGGGTCTGGATTTTTCCAGTAATGCCGGTGAGTAATTGGTTTTTCTGTTATAGATGGGAATAGATTTAAGATTGGACTATTGGAGATATTTATTTGACCATTTAAGCAAAAATCTGGATTGAATTTGAAGGATTTTATTTTTTCAAGTGCTTCATATAAAATTAATTTTTGGCTGTTTTCAACGTGGTGTATTAATTTAACTCTTGAGTCTTTGATGAATTTATAGTTATATATTTTTATTATTATTAGCATATATTTTTCATTTAAATTAATTGAAAATTTGGAATCTCTGCCTTTATTATTAGACGCTCGTATATTTTCCTTTAATCTCAGATTTAGCGATCTCCCAGTTTTTCCCGTGTATTTGGCTGCACAATCATTACAATTTAGTTCGTATACTATGCTTTTTTGGAAAGGGTCTATTTGGTCTTTAGGAAAAGAGAAATATGAGGATAGGGTTTTTCTATTTTAAATGCAGGGTTTAATCCTAGTTTTTTTCAGTTCATTTCCGACATTAGTGGATATAGGGCCGTAATATGGAATCAAAACATAATGTTTCGGAATGGGCCTATCTTCGGGGATTGTTGAATAGATATCATTAATTGTATTTGTTTTTTTAAAATTTAATTGATATTGGTTTTATTGTACCCGTTGTTTTTTGCTATGGAATATATTATTTCAATTTCTTTATTATAGTTCTTTTCATTTAATGATACGTTCAAAATACGGTAAATCATACTATTAAAGGTTGCGAATTTATTTGTTATCGCTCTCCTAGCTTCATTATTTATAACGAAATCCGTGTGGATGGATGGGTTTCCGGTGATTCCAAATTCATGATGCTTGCTTTTTACTGAGATTTCTAAATCTAAAAAGTTTATGGTTTTGTTTTTTTCCACTTCTACTGTGAATTTAATCGAGGAGTGAATTTCGTTTATTTTCTTTAAGACATTATTTATTTTTCTTATCTTACCAGACCATAGGCATATATTGTAATCTACATACCGATACCAGTATGTTGGGCTAATTGAGAATTTTTTGAGCCAAAAATATTTTGTTCTTATTTGTCCATAAATAAATCTGCCAGGAGTGAGAGTGGGGAGCCTTCTTCCCGTTTAAAGAATGTTCCATCAAATATAAAATAACTATAGTTTATGCAAATAGACATCAAATTGTAGAGATCTAGTTTTTCTAGCGGTGATTAATATCATTCGACGTCACAAATCTTTTTACAAGTATCCCGCCACTAGATACAACAGAAATTTTAGAACAATTAATCTTCCGATCGAATCTAACACCATAAGCTTTTTAAATTTAGATTGAAAAATCACGTTGAACACAGCCTTGAATTAAATATATATGAAGCACTTGAAATAATAAAATCCAATCCAGATTTTTGCTTAAGTGACCAAATAAATATCTCCAATAGTCCAATCTTAAATTTATTGGAACTAAAACCAATTACTCACCGGTAAACCTGGAAAAACCCCAACCCTTAAACCATTTACCTATAAACACCCCACCTTTCTTTCATTGTTAGTTCAGGGCAAGAGGAAACCAGTACAAACTTTTCTGTTTGATATATATTTTTTTTTTTTTCTGTTGGCATATGCCTTTTTTTTATTTATTGAACATTATACAAGCTGCCACACTCAAGGGCAATGAGTATTAGGGATGAAGTACCCATTCACACTGTATGTACAACTATGCATACAATAACATAATTATAAAGGAAAATAAATTGATAAAATAAAGGACACTAGTGATAAATAAATATACAATGTTAACAAAAGAAGAATAAAATAAAATAAAATAAATAAAGAAAATAAAAATTCTTGATTGCATTCATACATATTTACATTCTGCCCAGGAAATCCCCAGCCATGCCCTGCCCTCCACTTGTAGATGGCAAGGCAAGACTCGAAGAGGTCCCAGCGCTTCTCTCTGTGCCGCATCACTGGATCAAGCCAGTGGAAATTAAGTGAGAGCACTAGGGCCACAGTCGCTCAGGACTGTTTGATATAATCCATTTAAACCTTGGTACCAACATGCATTTGATTTCTTGTCTTAATTAAATTCATAATTCATGAATGTTTTTTAATACTGATTTATACTACATCTAATTTAATATGTATAATAATACCAAACTATATTTTGAATTGCTTATTTTTGAATTTTTGTGTGTTTTTAGAACTGAAGATGAATGTATAACATTCGAAACTAGTGTTCAATAAAACAAAATTATAGAAGTGGCTAATAATTTATCAATCCCTAATTATGCATTTTTACTTGTTTACTTCGCTTTAACTGCTATGATCGCCTGACGAAGCAATATATTTCTATAAATTAGTTCCTATATTATAGCAAATCATTCGTAGATGCTAAAAATGGTGACAAAAGTTGAGAAATGGTCAGTTACAGAAGAGAAATTTGAAACCTTATTGGTAAAAACGTAGTTTTCTTGGAAAAATATTTAAAAATCATATCTCGAAAATGGATTGAGACAAGGTGCGGCATCCCTCCCTCAATTCCTGAAATTTCCTTGAATATATATATATATATATATATATATATATATATATATATATATATATATATATATATATATATATATATATATATATATGTTTTGTTTTTTTCTGTTGGTCACTATAGATCCTGCAGAACTTTGGACGGGCGATGTAGTATTCTTACAGATATATAATTGCTTACGGGATCACAGACAGCCTGGATGGGGTCACCCAAGCTCACGTTGCTGCGAATCATGAGTAGAATTATTTTAGGGGAGCTGGCGCAGGATTCCTCCATCACCTCCACCGCTAACCATAATTGTCACGTGGTCTTGCCTCGATCCTATCTTAACCATCACGTGGTCTCACCTCGACCTAACCTTAACTATTAGGCCACCCCCCTTTTATTCACGTGAACCTTATGCCACCTCCTTTTATTCACGTGACCCTTAGGCCCCGCCTGTTTTAGTCACGTGACCCGCGTTACCTCCTGACCTATGCTTCGCCCACAAGGTTTACCCCCTCCACCCATTGAAGGGCCAGGTACCAACCTTATAGATCATGAGTGTATCCGACCTTCATTTTGTTTTTCTTACACCGCCATGTTGTTTTTATACCGTTTGAGAGACTTAAGGTTTTGTTGAAGGGTCAGGTACCCACCGTATAGAGCATAAGTGTACCCCGCCGCCATTTTGTTTTTCCTACCGTTTAAGAGACTTTAAATTTTGTTGAAGGGACAGGTACCCACCTTATAGAGCGAGAGTGTACCCGACCTCCATTTTGTTTTTCTTACAACGTCATTTTGTTTTTCTACTGTTTGAGATAATGAAAGTTTTGTTGAAGGGTCAGGTACCAACTTTATAGTCCGTTACCTTCCCGACAGTTATATACAATCTTAACCTATACGATGAATGGTTAGGTACCCACTTTATACTCTGTAACCTACCCAAAGGTTGCATAACCTTTACAATATTTAACTTTACCTTCATGTAAAAAGGTTATATCATGTATAAACAAGTTGGATGATGCCCAGGCGAAATGCAAACATGGACTTTGAACTGTTTATCTCTAAAACATAAATAAATAATAGGGCTTATTAATCTTTGAATAGCTTATGACTTTGAAGTGTTAATTCTTAAAAGAGGGATTCTTCCCTGTTAATTCTTAAATAATAAATAGTAGGACCCCTCCTGCTAGGGAGCATGATTCTTGGATTATAACCCCATGTAATGCCCGCAGCTCCTCTAACTTTTCAGAAAGTGGCTAATGTCTTCCGTCAAATTTCTGTCTTTTCGGGGAAATATGTAACATTTTCATAATTGTGCTCTTACTACCACGATTTTGCTCATATTAGTCACTGTTAATATTATCTATCATCTGATGATGGCTAATATTTACAATCACAAACACACAAACAAGACATTTTGATCCGGAGACGATATAGAAATATCTAATAGTCATCCTTTCATGAAAGAAATCAAACAATTTGAATTATGAAGTGAGGATAAAGCCTTCCGTTAAATTTCTGTCTTTTCGGGGAAATATTTAAAATTTTCAGAATTGTGTTCTAACTACCACGATTTTGCTCATATTAGTCACTGTTAATATTATCTATCATCTGATGATGTCAAACATTCTAATATTTACAGTCACCTACACACAAACAAGATATTTTGATCCGGAAACGATACAGAAGTATTAATATGCACAAATTAAAAAAATACATTAATTCGAATAATGAAAATCAAATTATTTCTCACGTAGAATAAATAAATTATGTACTATGTTGACTATGAGTTTCACCCTCTTCCTACCCTAGTTGAAATGCCAAAATACAACATATTATATATTAAAGTAGGAGTATTATGCATCAACATTTGATTTCGTTGCAGATACATTAACGCGAAAGATTTTCTCCCTTAATACAAAAGCTTATTATCTTTCGGATTCCAGGTGAATGGATTAGAATTGATCGAGAGGATGCTCACAGATAGGTGCCTCGTTCACCTGGTTTCTCTTCCAGCAATCTGGTTTTGTTAATTATCATCTCAACTTGCTATAGATAGCAATGATGATTACCTCATTAAAATATCTATTATAATCATATAGTTCATAGAGGAAAGTATTAAAAAGAATTGTTAAGCATATTTTCCATAACATTTCAAAATTAAACAAAAAAAGATTGAAAGAAACATAGAAAGAGATTCAAATTACTAATTGGAAAAGTTAAGTGCTAAGATAGCTAGAAAAGTCTAAACTTGGAAAGAAGTTGGTTGATTTGTGATACCGACCACGCTCCTCCCTCTGTTACAAATAACATATATCAATTTCTTTTACCATAAGATATTCATCTTAACTGGGATTCCTTGGCAATTTCTACGACAGCCAGAATGATCCATAAGCTACAGAAATCGTCACCTCTACCCCACTCATTTAGAACAGCTAGGCTCTCCATCTTTCTCCATACCTCCTTTCGTGAACACTTAAGAGAGGAAGGGACATTTGCTACGCTTTTCTTTGAGAAACAGTTTACCTTATAAGATCTTCAATTTCCTTGGATAACATGTAAAATTAACTGGGTATTAATTATGCAATAATTAATATCTAAAAAAGATAGATTGCGAATCAGTCTTGACACATCTCCTCGTGGTTGAAAGATAATTGTAAGAAAAATGCAAGCTTTTAATTGTAAAATTATATCGCACAGATTTACAAAAGAAAATATAATTAGTTTGAAATTAATTAGTTACACTACAATTTAAAAATTACAAACGGCCTCCCTCAAACTGCGGTGATAAGCTGCACTCTATTCAATGCTATGATAAACAATCTAATGGGAACACAAAAGGAAATCTCAGAAATAAATTGCCTACTCTTCACCGATGGTCTTCTAGTGATTACCAAGGTCTACGGAGAACAATATATATGAACCTCTCAAACGGCTTGCCTTGTGATGGAAAGATAATTTCATGGATTTATAAATGCAGAACCGCAAACGGATCTTGAACCGCTGACAATTCGCAGGGAAAAAAGCATTGTTAAACTAGTTGAAAAATGTAAGCTACTCTCTGTAAAACATTGGAGTGAGTATATCCCGGTGGAAACCAGATTAACAACACAAAAATCACTTCTCATGACCGCGGATGAAAAAATAGAAAAGTATAATTTATACTGGCTAACTAGGGAGCCATTTGTCCCCCATTATATCTATGATCTGTCTTTGAAAACTGCCGATACTGGTCTTCATAGTGTTTCGAAGGAAAAACGGGGCTTCGAAGAAGCAAAGTTCGACGCTGAAGTTAAAGCAATCTTTCTGCCAGCGGAATGCAAGCGACCCTCAACAATCCACAAGAATAACATTGTATTCTATGTTGACTTGCAAACCACAAAAAGTCCAAAAAAAATTTGATATAAAAATTAGAAAAATTAATTAATTTACAAAGAAAAGACAAGCCAGAAGGGAAAAGTTGAAAAGGACTCCCTGAAAAAGTACTGAAAAAAAATTGAAGCTAATTTCAGACAGGACACGATTATCTCCAAGTCCATCTACACAGAATTGGGATCTTTTTTTTTTTTTATTTTTTTTTTTTATTCCCTCTACATGATCCTTCGGCCATGCGGGGTCGTGGCGGCAGTGGTGTTGTACGCAAGGGTAAGCGTATGCCACTGCCATCAATGAACAACACTTTTATTTTATTGTCTTATTGCACAATTTTTAAGTGAGGATAATTTATTTTAGGGAACAATAAATCCTGCTACTGTGGTGCAGCCCGTTGCGCGGTTGCACACCATAGAGCTGCACCTTATCATCTGCTACTGTGGAGTAGCCGGTGCGCACCTTATCCTCTGCCGGGTGACGTGGCCAGCCTCCCGGCGCTCTGCATCCGTCCGGTGCCGTCCAGTCCTCCTGGTCAGCCGCATCCGTCCAGATCCCACCTTCGGCTCCATCCGTTCGGATATCGGTCCAGCCCTCCTGGTCCACTGCATCCGTCCGGATCCCCTCTCCAGCTGCATCCGTGCGGAAACTGGTCCAGCCTTCCTGACCCACCGCATCCGTCCAGATCCCATCTCCTCCAGGGTTGTCATGCCCCATCAAACATCATGAGGCTCGTCGACGTCGGGTGGCCTGGCCCTTTCCAGGGTAAAGTGTTCCGGGCCCACCACCTCCTTCCACCCGTATACGAACTTCTTGAAGAAGGGGTACACCTCTTCCTCCATCAGACAGGGGAAGTCCGACTCGGCGAGGACGAAGATCCCGGTACTTCTCGACAACCTGGCTCGGTGTCCTTCTACTGCGTTGAAGGACACGATTACGTGCTCTGCAGTCTCAGGGACTCCACAGGTGGGAGGTTCTTTCCAAGTTCCTGTAGTTTCCCCCGGAAACTTCCATGCCCTGTCAGCATTAGCGAGACCAAGTAATAAGGGAGGACCCCTCATCTCGCCTTCAGCCTTTCTTGGACGGTGGGGAAGAACTTCCTTAGGGTAGCTCCCTTCTGACTCCCTACCCACCGTCCATTCCACTCCTCGCTAATGCCCTCCCTCAGTATCCTCTTCCATTGATTAGGGGTCTCGCGAACTCTGGTCCAGAGTTCCTCCGGAAGCACGTCACAAGCCCCTGCCTCTTCACATCATACTTTATCCTGTCCTCCTTGAGGACGAGGTCCAGGGGCATCGCTCCGGCTAGCATCTGCACCGCCTCATGCGACACCGTTCTATAGGCCTTAGTGGCCCTAAGCAGAGCCAGTCTCTGAATTGTGGCTAGTCTCCTCCTCTGCAGCTGCGTGAGGTGTTGGCTCCACGCTGGAGATGCATACCTCAGGATACCCATGAGCACGCCATCGTAAATGGTCATTTATAGGCCGGGTCACCCTATCCTTCAGGTAGTCTAGGTGAGGGGTGACGTCGAAGTTTCTCCTCATCTTCACTCCTAAGTATGCCACCTCCTCACCGATCCTCACTCTCTGGCCATCTATGTTCAGTATGATAGGGTGAGCCCTATCTGTGGAGCCTCTTACGAGCATGGCCTGGGTCTTGGCTGCAGCCATGCTCAGCTTCATCCTCACGCACCATTCCGACACGAGACTGGCGCACCTCTCTGCCTGTGTTTTCAGTCTGACTCTTCTATCCTCGGCCACTATGACCGCCAGGTCGACGACGTAGGCCGTGGCAAGGAAACCTCTCTCCTGTAATTCCCCCAGCAGCTGGTCGAAGACAAACTTCCACAGGGCCGGACCCAGGACAGAGCCCTGCGGATAGCCTCTCTCTATCCTTCGCTCTACCTCGTAATAGCTACCTCTGATCTTTACGCTCCTGTTACTGAGGTAACTACTAACGCCGGATGGCCCGGCCTCTGCTTGCACCTCTCCTGTCTTCAAAGGGGCCTTCTCCCTTCATTCCTCCGCCCTCTTGGCCGCAACATAACGGAGGATCTCCCCCTTCTCCTCCGTCATCCGGATCTGGTCAATCATCTTCTCGATCTTATTGAGTGTCGGGGAGACCCAGACCCTCTTCTTCTCCTCGTATTGCGCTCCGATGCTCTCTCCTATCGCCTCCGCGACCATCGGATAATAAATAGAAGGGATAAACCCTTTTTTTACGTAATAATTCACGTAAAGCTGGATTTCCATAATAACTTTTTCCCAATTGGGCCAATTTTCACCAAAATAAGGATTTTGGTAGCTCTTGTCCAAAAATCTGAACAACAATAAAAGCTCCTGTACACAATCACAAATACAACAATAAACAACAAAAATAAACAAAACTTAAAACTAAAAAAAAAAACGCAAAAGAAAAATTTTTTTTCCAAAAAATTTTTCTTGCTCCTGTCCTCTGTGAGTCCCTGATCGCACGGGTGTCCCTCGGGGCTCACCCACACACTCCCGTACCCTCCAGTACGCACAACCGCACGGAAAGGGGGAAAAACACTCCTTACCTCTTCGGAGTCCAGCCGACGACTGAGCTCTGTAGGCACTACTAGAGGTGGGGATAATATTCACAAGAGCTCCGGCATTGGTATTTACTCTGTGACAGTCAGGACGCTACTCACAGAATTGGTATCAAGCACACCCCCGAAGTGCGAAATTTGCACAGATGACTCATACCTCCAAATGCATTGATGTGGTCTCAGAATGGCGAAGCAAATCTCTACTTTATTGGACTGGAAATTATTTTCTATTCAGTTGAACCGAAGACCTACTCTAAACTAAAAAGTCTAATCCTTTCACGCCTTAGGTCATGCTTATTTTGTTTATAATTTTTTTTTTTAAAACACATTTAATATTCTCATGCCAACTTCCAATTAATATATGTACGTTTAGATTATCTTCTATTTTTCGACATAAATTTTATATCCTAACATCCCTTCTTAATGGTTGCCACCCCTCACTAACCAGAGTGGAAGTGTCAAGATTCATTTCGCGGGTCCGCTGAAAAATAAATATTAACTCGATGACCCAAGTGGGAATCGAACCCAAACCGCTCCGAACCGGACACTTTGGGACCTTTGCCCCAACGTGCTCAATTGTCAAAGCCTCATATCTGGAACTAACTTCAACAATATTTTTCTTGTCTAAGATGGATGTGTCACAAACTGTATTTGACAAAAATATTATTTTGACTACTTATACTGTTACAATTATTTTACTGTAGGACTTAATGATTCGTTAAATATCCCCCGTTTTAATATAATTAACGTTGAAAAAATAAGTATAGGTATTATATCATTTATTTTAAGTTATAATCTTGCATTATTATTTGAAACAGTTATAATTTACATTGAAAATACATTATGGATTATTTTTATGAGATGCTACTTATAATTATAAAAAAATAATTGAGACCTCTTATTTTGATGAACAAATAGCTATATACAATTGATACATTTTACATATTTATTGATAGTTAAAAATTCTCAATTTAAAGATAAATTCTGATTTTTGTCCGAAATTACGTTGACTGGACGCACTTCGCAGCGGTTCAAACAATGCAAACAATGATTTTCAGCTCTAGTGCAATACACCTTTAGAAACATAAAAACGTTATTCATCTGTAAACGATTTTTTTCCCCCTTATATATTTTGTTTTCAGGATCCCTCTGAATATAAGGTACAGGAAAATTTTCTTTTTAAAGTGTTAATATTCGCTTTTATCTAGTTGCCTTAGTGTGTTGTGTCCTTTCTGAAGAGAATTTATATCAAATGGGGAGAACTCTCTGGAGAGGAGAGAATGTAAGAAAAGTTGCCCTAGTGGCCCCTTCAATGTCTAATCCAGTTTGACACGTGCATCCCCTTCCCAGCCCCTTTATCATTTTTTATTTTATCATATACTTTTCGTAAGGTGCACCCGCCCCTCCTTGGAATTTGAATAACGGCCGTAGATTGGATGGGAATGCAGTTTGAGCATACTGATTGGATGCTGCGCAGTGTACATGGGGCACACCTCTCTTCATTCACTTTTTTTTCCTTCCTATATTGATTCTTTTTTTCTTTTTTTTTCAATCAATATACAGTGGAATACTTAAAGGATCGCAGCTTGATTAAGTGTTGGGGGATTAAGTGCGTAACGGATGGGGTGGGGAAGCTTTGGGGAAAAGCTAGCATTGTCTGGTTTTAATTGATACCGGATATCGTTGTAGGAAAACAGAAGAAAGCACCAAACTAAGCACACAAGTGGAGAGGTATATTTTAGCCGGTTCGATTCATTATTTCTCAAAAAAAAAAAAAATAATAAAAAAGGTGAACTATAAGAGGGATTCTATCAACTTCTAAGTCAGTATCGAAGGATTTGTGATAGAAATATAGCCTATAGAAATGATGTTTGATCTCTTGAAGGGTTTATATTTTGCATGAAAAATGAAATGAGGTGACAAAGTAATCTTTATTCTGATGCTCTGAGTCCACTAAGAAAAATAAAAGTGTACTATTCAAGAAACGTTATCTGACTATATAACAGATAATTAAATTTTAAAATTAAATACTTAAAATAAAATTAGTAGTAGACATATATACATATTCGTACGAATAAACATACATATATAGTATCCTCCTTCATATTTCCCCATTTTGACTATGGCTGTGAGGTGTGCGGTGGCCTCACGGGAAGTCTCGGGGATAGACTGAAGAGAATTATGAATAGGTTTGCAAGGTTTGTTGAAGGTACTCAGAGGCGTCCCCCGTTTCACATCACTACGCCCAGTTAGGATGGCTCTCCCCTCCTTCGTAGAAGTATTTCCTAGGCACATTCCTTTACCAACTAATTATCAACCTGTGCACTTCCTATGTCTACATTCTCCTCCAATTCAAGTCCTCCATCCACTCCCAGTCCACAAGATTTCGGCCTTCTGGCCTTTATACACCTTTCCATAGATCTGCATCGTTCCAACACTCCTTTATTGCCCGTTCCGCTACTTTCTGGAATTCTCTCCTTCCTAAAATCTGACATGCCCCTTTCTTAGCCATTTATAAAACCCTCATTTTCCAATTCCTGCTCACAGCCCAGTCGGACGCTGGCTAACCATAGCTAATATACTGTAATACATCAGTTTTCACAACGTATGTTTCATGTAGAATTCGTTTCATTGTTCATGTAGTTCGTTATTTTTTTTGTAAATCTCAAGGATTCTTTTTTATTTATTTATAAATTATTTTCTCTACGATGAAATTTACTACTTGATTGTTAAGAAGTTCAAATATGCTTTTTATGTTGTTAATTTTGTATAAATATTTTTTAGATATTGATTCACATTATTTATTTTTTCTATGTGCTAATCTTATTTTTTTTTCTGTATCATATCATAAGGTAATTTATGTGTATATATATATATATATATATATATATATATATATATATATATATATTATTTTTTTTCTCTCACTAGGAGATTTAAATAATTATTTTAACGATAAAGTTTTGTCAAACGGGTGAATGTTATTTTCTTTTCTCTTTTTTATTAGTACTCACTTATATTGCTTCACAATAATTCTTTTAATATTTTTAAGTTATTTATGACTGTTATTTTTTTATTTCAATATGTAAGCCAGAATTGTTATTTTTTTTGTTTGTACAACGTAGTTATTCTTCGGGGACTTTGTCCCAGAATAAAATTCTCTTTCTATTTAATACCTTCATTGATTCCTTTCTACCGAAGGTAGGAAGGCTTTTTGTTCGTGCAGGAAGTGAACAAAGTTATTGTTCTCAGGATTGAAAATTTCCTCTGGCGTATAACGTTTTAGACATCAAGGAACAACTTTGGTTTCGTGCCTGTCTTTTTGTCCGTCTGCAATCAAGTCCATATGGTGGTCATAATACGTCCTACGGTTAATCCAATTTTGATGAAATTTAGGGGATAGGGCGGGTTGGTACCTTAAAGGACCCGAATCAATTTTATCAAATTCTATCCACTAATTTCGCTTACGCATGCACAAACGTATTTTGATTGACATGCCTGTATCTCGTAAAGGTCTCTTCCGATTTGATACAAAGTAGAAAGAAAGTTGGAGAATAGTGTAAAAATGGTCCAGTATCTATTTTATCAAATTCCATTCATCACTTTCGCTTATGCTTGCGCAAAAGTAGATTTCTTGATACCTTGATTTCGAACTTTAGCCCAAAGTTGAAGGAAAGTAGGTTGCGTAATAAGTTGGAGACTGATTTATAAATAGTCCAGTATCATTTTCTAAAAAAAACCCTTCGACAATTCAAATTATTGTAATTTTTTATTTTTTTACTCTTCAGACATATTTATTTAGAAATGATGAAGAAGCTATTCAGTTTTCCTAAGCAGACATTTTTATTTATAATGTTTTCAATCATCAATTACTATAATACAAATTTAAAAATAATTATTTTTTAATGTACTTTCACTATGTGTTAAATTAATGTTTTTTATTTCATTTATCTTTCCTCTAAACAAGATTTGAATCGTTGATTTGAGAAACCCCGTGAGGCATTGAGACCAAATTTTTGGAAAATAACAAAAAACCAGGACAATGCATAATGGTTAAATGCAACCAAACCTGATAATTAAAGTGTGATCGAATCTGAGAGCATTATATTGCTAATTAAGACATTAATAGTCTTTTTGATGTTTAAGTTTGCTTTACTTATGGAGTTTCTCAAATCAATCAACATTACGCATTAATAATTACCAATAAATATGTAAAAAAGTGTTTGCTTATGATAAAATTGTTAATAAAAGTGCATTCAGACTAGATCAGGCAGCTTCTGATCCTTCATCCCTTTCACATATCAGACTAAACTTCACTGACTTAATGGGTTTCTCAACAAAATGATAATTAGCCACCATTACAAACAGCGAAAATTCGTTGAACTTATGGGACTATGCTTCCAAAACATGTTTCTATCACAACAGAATGGAAATCCGTCAAATTTTTAATGCCCACAAAAAAAGCGACTTATACGATTTCTCAAATCAAAGATTCATTTATCCTTGGTGTCAGTAGATGTAGCCTTCAGACTGACTTCATAGAAACAAATTCTCTCAAATTGGGTTTGTTTTAGTAAAGAAAAATTAATATAAATGAAGAGTATGTAAACTAAAAAAAAATTGTATTTGTTTTTTTTTAATAACGTGCTATGATTCTAGCTAACTGCTTTTCTAAGGCAGGTGGTGGTTCCAGAAACTGCATTTACTTAATTTACTGATCTAATTTATTCTCTTTTTACATCGGTTCCAAAAGGAAGCCGATAAATCAAACTATATTTTAACATAAAAGGCTAGAGACCACAGACCCTCCTGCTATGGTCACTAGCTTGTGATATTATAAATACCATTGGAGATCCTTTCCAAGGGTGTCGCGTTTACCGGTTCACTCAAATTAACTATTTGATGGCATGCATGGTAAATAGAATAATAGAATTTGATAGAAGATATTACTTATTATTAATTATTAATAATTAATTTAATTATTAATTAAACTGCTGGTTAATAATTCACAACCTGAATTAACTTCATTATAAAACCTTATAGACTTTAACATGCACTTCATTAAATACTGGGAGTACTTGCTTATTTAAAATATTACTTGGGTGCCACATAATATTCGGCATTAATGTACACAATGAATGAAAGGACTAGCACTTATCTTATTGTTGCCTTCGCTGTCTCGGGCACCAGGCCGCTCCGCCACTTCACCGTTCGATGGTCTACTCTCTCCTCAGCGGTCTGCTACTCTGTCGTCTGACTCACGGACTCTCTCTTGGATGGACTTCCTGCTTCTATTCTTCGAATCTCACTCTTCTGCCTTCTAGCTAGAACTCCCTTTACTTCTGTCTCCTCCCCCATTTTGTACCCACTCTCGTTTTGGGTCTTTTGATTAGTTTACGCTATAAGAATTTTTGAAAAGGCCTTGGAAATGTTCGAAGTATTTTCTCCATTGTTGTTATTTTTCTGTATTCTAGCACATAGCAAACGATTATTAAATAATAAGAAAATTTGTCGATTTTTTAAATAATAGGACTGCTGGATGAACCAGTTATAACTTTGTCTTAATTTAAAAAAATAATTACAAAAAGTATCTCATTTAATTTAATAGGAAGTAAAAATTAACATTGATGCTTCAGAATAATAAATGTTTTTATGGTTATGTATCGCTAACATCAATGTTATGAAAAAGTTTAAATTTTTTTTCGAACGCTAACCATAGTGTTTATAATGTCATACGTTCAATCTTGTTCAATTAAATAACAATGGTAGTTTTAAATAATGATTTTTTTTTTTCAATAATTCACTGAAACAGAATGAGCTGATGATTACTGAGCGTGAATGGAGATTTGGATCGGATTGTTAATAATATTATTTTGATGTTGTGAAATAATACTCATTCCTTTATGGCATAAGGGAATAATATCACTGCTGCTTAAAATAAGCCGATTAACGGAATCCCACATTTGATAAAGCACGGAGAACTAATTTAAACTGATCCGCATTAATTCCGGCAGCATGATGTAATAAAGGTGGTAATTGCATGCCAGATTACAAATAGCATGTTGTATAAAGCTAACGTATCGAATAAAAAAACTGTCTTTTTCTAGTAATAATATTTACGCAAAAGGTTCAAAAAATAAAAATAAATAGTGCTGAAAATTAACAGTAATAAATATCTACATGCTAACTTCTTATTGTTATGTATAGTTTTTTTGTAATCTAGGGCAATGATTTAATGCAGGGAATGTTTTTTTTTACCTCCTCTTTATTTTAAATATATGACATATATTAAATGTTGCTCTAAACACGTCATCTTGTAATCATCCCAACGTAAATGATAGAGTGAAATTAACAAATGTATAAATAAATACATGCTATTTTACTATCGTGGATAGTAAGTAGATAGTGATAGTAAGTGGATAGTGATGGAAAAACTACAGAAGGAACCAAAAATAAATTGACGTTTTGATAATTATTTAATACATTTATTCGTCAAAACGAAAAAATATTAGATATCTCCTGTAATGATAGTAATCATGGAATGCGTTTATTCCCACCAATATCTGGTAATCTTATAAGCAGAAACACCCGCATTAATCTAGAGATTTCAAATAGAGTGGAAAAAACTAATGAGGTCTTTTTCAAAATCAGTAACACAATAATATGCAACAAGGAGATCATTAAGAATACCAAACTGGTGGTCTTCAAAACAATATTTTTGCCGGTGTTACTATATGGAACAGAGAATTGAACAATCTTGGAGAATCATCTCTTAAGAATAATCGCCGCAGAGATTATTTTCCTCAGAAGAATTGTTAAAAAGACAAAAAGAGACGTAATAAAGTCATTAGTGGCGAAGTAGGTAGTCTCAGTGAAAAAAAAATTAAGGAGCGTCCCCTCAGGTGATTAGGGAATGCCAGACACCTGGGAGACCAAATGGTATATGGAGGAGACACCTGATGGACAAAGACTTGTGGGACGACCCAGGCCTTCATATAGGGAACACCTGAAAAGATAAGGAAAAACAAGAGGAAAGGGGTGAGGCCAGATGGCCGAAGATAGGAATGAGTGACGGAAGTGGAAAAAAGCTCGATGTCAATGTTGAAAGGCAAAAGTGCAAGAGAAGAATATTATTTACCAGGACAAGAGCGTAGTACAATTTACAAAGTTGAAAATATTGATTTTTTTTCCAAAGGACTAACAAATGACCTGTTGCCCACCAAATAAATCATTGAACTAGTGAAAAATTTTCTTTCGTTGAAGGCCGCATCCACAGACTACAATAATATTTTTGTATAAAGGACGGGGTAAAAAGTTATTAATTTAACAGAATTAAAAATAATTATATTTAAATTTTTCATAATGTTTAATAAAAAACAGTTTATAACATTTTAGAGAGATCAATCAAATTATTTTTATGCCCTTGATTAAACTGTTTGGTTTAAACACACACACACACACACGCACACACACACACACACACACACACACACACACATACACATACACACACACACACACACACATATATATATATATATATATATATATATATATATATATATATATATATATATATATATATATATATATATATATAGCATTTCCAAGTCGATGTGAAATTCAACTTTTATTAACAACAATTACCTTTTATAAATCAAATTCAACCTCTTCCATTTAAAATTAGGCCATTTCCAAGACAAATTCAACCATTTTCATTTGAAATTTAACCTTTTCCGATTTAAATAAATTAATGTAAATCATAATTACATATAATATAATAATAAGTTGTTTTTTTATTATTGCCTTGTTTATTAAACAAGGTGGCTTGTTATTATGTGGTATTCTTATCGATTTATTTTAACATTCCAGATATCCTCAAAATTGAGATACACTTGTAGGCTATCGGAGTCCCTTATTATGAAAATATTATCGATTTTAAGATTACGCGCTCAACCTTTTGGGATATGCTCGTTTTTGAGGTCCATTATTGATTTATCGGAGGACTTTTTTATAAGTTCCACAATCAGGACGCTTTCTAGACACTACATAACTCGTTAAATAAGTTTGGACAATGTTTAGTCGAAAGTTGGCCAATTGGATGTGTCTTTCTATATACAAGCTATGAATTCTCTAAACAAACGTCTTATGACCATGTAAAAATCGGCCAACACCTTATTTATTGCCTTTTATACTAATCCTATAATTATTGATGTCTTCGTCAATGAGATCTGTACCACCTATAAATTCATTGTACTTCCTTACTAACACCGACCTAGAAATTGAAATGCTTAGAATATGAAAAAAATTTATGTATCAAAATTTCTAGAGAGATCCGAACTGGAAATAACATTTTAGATCAGATATTGTACATTGAAAGTTTATAATTAAAAATTGTTAAGACAAATATTTGTTGTCTGCTTGCCCATGGTTGCCATTTGCCAATTTTCAAAATCTAACAGATCTTACACCTAATAACGCTTTTCTGTCAAGATCTAATTATTCTATTATATTTTTGTCTGTGAAGATGAGAAAAATACATTATTTTTTTTTATTTGTTAAATAAATAAAATACGTACTACAGCTTTTATAGTTTACCGATCACTGAACTTTCAAAATTTAAATATTCTTAACCAAACATTGAACAACTGATAATTAAAATTAATAAGACAAGAGGAGATATTAGAAAGATTTTAGGCATTTATCATTTATGCCTTTATGATTCGATGGGGCTTTCTAAGACCTCGGAAAACAGAGCTGAATTTCTGTTGCCAAGTGACGTTTATAGGTTAATTAAAAGTAAAAAATACTTTACAAAACAGATATATGGGTGTGGTTTTCGGTGTCAAAATAAATCAGTGAGGCTTATATAGATGAAGAAGGAATATTCAGTTCAAACTTTATTTGCTAGAGCAGATCCAGCAGGAGTCTCACACCGCTGTATTTTCAGAAGAGGCATCACCAAGAATACATGAAGACTGCACTGAAAAAATGAACGATATTCATGGACACCGTAATCTGAGAAACCTATAAAAAACATTTGTAATTATAAAATTCACAGGACAACCCTTTAACGTTTTCCAGTGGATAAACATTTTTGAAGGAGAATACCGCAGTCAGGGAATAGATGACGGTTGTAAGAAAATTGAAGTCCTTAGGCTATTTCTGGAAGTCATATCTTGACTGGTGCAGTTCCATGCTTATTAAACATACAATAAACTCGGAATGGTCAACATGGAGTGAAAAGCTTTGTGGAACTTAGGCCGACAAAGGGTGGACTCCAATCAGGTAATGTCATTCAAATATATATACGGCTCATTGTTTGACTATGCTTTAAAAAAAGGAAAACTTTTATTGGAAATAATTTTTTCAACAGATAAGCTTACTCTTCTTGATCTCTTTGCTACGGGGTTGCCAAATTTTATATCTGATAATATTGATAGAAATAGCTTGAAGAAAACTAAGGGCTTATTTAATAACATCAGAGGTTTAGAAAATTTAGTAACAAAAAGGAATTTTGAAGAGAAGATGGTTTGAAGATAAAGTTATTGAAAATATTGGAAGAGATGGAAATATTGGAAACCTTGCAAAATTTGTGAAAAAAAAAAACCAAGGTATTCGTTACCACCCTGAATTCTTATGTTGGTTTAAAAATAAAAGCAATGATATGCCAAAAAGAGATTAAAAAAATAATAGCATTTCCGCCATTAATAAAAATAAAATTATTGCTAGATGATATATTAGAAACTTTCGCAATTTACGATTCGGTTCGAGTGTTTCTTTAATAAATTCATGATTTAATATGCTTTAACACGAAACCAACTAATAAAAACAAAAATGCTAACTTAAAAACGATCAATGGCGTGAAAAAAAAACAACATAGGAATGGTAACAACAGTAAAGGTTAAGATTTTTTATATTGAAAAAAATATTAGTGTTTTTGTGATAGAGATGGAAATTTAGATAACGATTTATTAATTAGATTAGATTGCATAGACAATTTTCAGTTAATTCTAAATGAAAAATTGGAAATTACACAGAAAATTCAAAACTTCGCAAAGGAAGACAATAAAATTGGAAATAAGTTCCAAAAATAAAGAAATAGAAATTATTTGCCGCTTCTCAGGGGCAAATGTTGAAGAAAAACAAAACATAAACGAAAATTTGGGTAACCTAAAGAAAACTAAAGATACATACGATAAATACACTGTTGAAAATACGAAAGAAATAGCCCAACAAGTGATTAATGATCTCGATAATTATGAAAGCAAACCCGGCAGGAGTTTGCGTTAAGATCTGGCGGCGTCGTTCTGCTCATGCAGAGTGCGTATAGTTGGGAAAAGTTAAAGCAGTGTCTAGTGGCTTATCACAATACTTAATGACGTGTCTTACTTCGGCCAATTGACTTCAGTTCGGCTCCATCCTCGGGAGGGGCCGGCCAAAGCCCGTCTTAGAGACAAGGTGAAGTTCAATCAGTCGTAAATTATTTTTTTTCCCTCTATCATTATAATTTTTTTTCTTTTCTTATTTTTTTTCCCAATGAGATATGCGCTTTCATCGAGCAACGTCGGGTAAGACAACTACAAAAAGATCGAGATCAGTTGGTTCATCACCTCGTGCTTACCTGCCAAACCAAAACAACGCCGAGTAAACAAGTAACTCCACCAGTAACGCAACCTAGCTCAATGGAACCAGAACCTCAACCAGGGACGTTGTCACAAGGGATGTCTGAAGAATCTCCTTTCTTCACCTCTAATTCCAATCAGCGACTTCAAAATGACAAAGAAATTATGGAGGCTGCACAAATAGCCAGAGATCACCGGCCCTCTCCAATTTTTGTTAAAAATATAAAACAAATTTCAGCTACTATGCACCCGGGTAAATAATATTACTGACTCTAGTATCTACTTGTGTCTTAGTAGAATCTGATACTAACATATCGCCGGACACAGCCGAAGCCTACCGAAAAATTGTGAAATATCTTACCGAAACTAAAGCGGATTTTCACACATATCAATTACGACAGGAGAGATCATTAAGGGTAATGATTAGAAATTTACACCTCACAGACTAACAGACGACATAGAGGAGGAGCTGACGGCTCTAGGTTATAATGCCCGCCAAATAAGAAACGTTATAAAAGTAAATAAAAAGCAGTCAGGTAAGACAAATAAAGTTCCTCTATCCCTATTTTTTGTAGACCTAGAACCATCACCGAGGGTGGAAAAAATTTAATTTACTATATTACCAGAATATATTATACCAGGAGAGAAATTGTACAGTGCCACAATTGCCAAGCATATGGCCATACTAAAATATTTTGTCACCACATACCGCGATTCGTGAAATGCGGCAAACAGCACAAATCAGAAGAGTGCAACAAACAGAAAATAACCCCTGCGTATGCGCTCTATGTCTGAAGGGGCATCTGGCTAACTATAAAGGCTGCCAGATTTATAAGAATCTTAAATCAAGATTCCAAAATCCCCGGTGCCAAGATGAAACGACCAGGCCACCCACACCTAAAAGAGAACCTTCCAAAATTGTAGAATCAGCGGTGTCATTCGCTCAACTACTTGGAGGTGGAAACAAGAGCAATGAATTTGAGACCCTACCGGAACATCATACACTTCAACACCCCCAACCTCAACCCCCACAAAATTTATCAAATCCGCAACTACCCTATCTGCATACAATTTCCCATATTCATCCTCCATCAAGTGTCACAGATCTGACCAGTCTGCTAACATTCTTCCTTTCAGAATTAAAATCCCTTGTTACACCTCTGAAATCACTCCTTACCAATCTTGTATCCCACTTCATCCCTCCCCTTAATAAATCCTTAAATGAGTTCTACTAAACCCATATCCATTCTTATTGCATACCTCATCTGCTTAGGAATGCTAATGGTGTTCGAAATCACACCGACGAACTAACTGCATTATTACTTGACAAAAACTTGGATGTTGCACTAATTACTGAAACTAGACTGACCAGTAAACAGCCTTTCAAAATACCTCAATATCTAACATATCATACTGCGCCCCTGAACAATCCATCTCCAAATCCAAATTCACTTCGCTCCTCAATTCCTTTGGTAATTATTTCATATTAGGTGCAGGCTTAAATGCCAAGCATCAATAATGGGGTTCCAGAACCACGAATTCTCGTGGATATACCTTGCTGTCTGCACTCAGTTCCCAACGTGTTAACTCTTTTTCTCATAACTCCCCTATATACTGGCCTTCAGATCCTAACATTACGGTAAGTCCCTCTTAACCCCTATTATTCGCCTTGATGAACTTTTCTCTGATAGTCCATTAATCCAAAAAGTATCAATAGTTCCCATTCCGAAATCCTCCCCACCATCTTTCATCAGAGGTCCAGCTAACCGGAACCTCTTTCGTCAAATCCTGAACAATGATATTGACCTCAGAGTAAGCCTAAAAACCCCAAAAGATCTTGATGATGCCGTGTATTCCTTTATCACCACAGTACAACAAGCTGTCCGAACTGCCTCTTTCCTCAGTCATTCCCCAAGAATTCCTATCAAAAACTATTTACCGCAACACCTCGTAGACCTAAACCGTATCAAACGCCAAGCCAGGATCATTAAGGCAACGTACCATACATCCTAACGATCGCCACTCTTATAACTATTATTTTAAACAATTAAAGTGGGTGTTAAAGAGTGGCAACCTTGATTGATGAAGATAAAGCCGAGGAATTCGCAAACTCCTTTCCAATACATTCATTCCTCATCCAGACTCCCATACCACCCACACCACATCAATAGAAGAATTCCTTATATCACCAATCCCACTCTCCTTACATCCTTAATCTGTTAATCCCTCTGAGGTCAAATATCTCCTAGAAAAACATACTCCCCGTAAATACCCTGGATACGACCTTCATGCCTCTCAGATCCTTCGACATCTTCCACTTAATGCAGTCATGTTCCTTACATACATCTACAATTGTATCCTATGTACTACCCACTTTCCTCTCTTATGGAACCATTCCACTATCATCCTTTTTCTAAAACCAGAAAAACCTCCCAACAGCATGACATCTTATAGACCAATTAGTCTATTCCCGATCCTATCAAAAATCTTCGAAAAGATCCTTCTGAAACGAATACTGCCCATGATTCTTCTTCTCCTGGCGCTACAGACCGAAGCGGTCCTTGGCCTGCTTCAACATCTATTGCCCTCCAACACGGCCCTGCCGTCCACCAAACAGATGCCCGCCTGTCGCATGTCCTTTCCACTACTTATTCGTATAAAATTAGACAGTGACAGATCGTGGTAAATATTATATACTTATTCATTCTTTCTGCTTCGCCATACTCCATTCTCAAATATTCCACCAAACATTCCTCGCAGCACCCTCCTTTCGAACCGGTCAAGCCTGTCCCAGGGTATCTTGTTCATTACCCAACATTCACCACCGTGAATGTTAGGCGTGTGGATTACAGTTAAAGAAAGGAGAACAGGGAGTAAAACAAGAAGCAAAGCACCTAAAATAGATAAAATGGAAACTAATAAAAATTCATGATTAGTGTTAATCATCTTGTATTACTTTTCACTTTATTTTTTTAAATTTAATTTATTATACACGTAATTACATATTTATTTTTATTTTCTCAATTTCTATTAATTTATTTACTCTCATATTATAGCATGTCCTTTCCAACTCACATTATTCACTGGAATTGTAATGGTTTAACTGGTAAAAATGAGGAACTGAAACTTATAATTAATAAATATGAACCAATTGCCTTCTGTATTCAAGAAAGTAAGTTGCTTCCTAATAAAAATTTGAAACTGAAACAATACAATATTAACAGAAACGACTTTGAAAACAGTAGGAGAGCATGTGGTGGTGTATTGATTGCTATCATAAGAAGGTAGTATCTGTGTTGATACCAATTAATACTTCTATGAAGGCTATAGTTGTCAAGGTTTTTCTTCCCTCCCCAGTCTAAATATTTATCTTGCTCCTGAAAAATTGGTTGAAATTGATTTGATTAGTCTCCTATGTAATCTTCCTTCCCCCACCATAGTTATAAGTGATGCCAACGGCCATGGGGTTCTACATGTTGCTCAACACGTGCAAATATCATTAGGCGAACTATAGATAACACTGATTCCAATATTCTAAATACAGGACAACCAACTTATTTAATCCCAGCATACAACACATTTTCCTGCACGAATCTAACGTGATGTACGCCGAGAATTCTTACCCTTTTAAGTTGACAAGTTCATCAAGATCAGCATTCCAGCAATCATTTTCCTATAGTCATCAGCTTCCTTCGTGGTAATACCCGAATGACTAAACATCCAATGTGAATCACAGACTGGACAGCGTTTCAAAACAACTTAATGTTAACCGACTTCGATATATCAGCAGCTAGCAGTATCGATGAAATAAACTATCTAATTACTTCAGCAATTTTAGCTGCAGCGGATCAAACAATTCCGAAAAGTTCCAATAGTAACAATTCACGCAGAAGTGTCTTCTGGTATGATAATGAATGTAAATTTGCGATTAAGAAAAGAAGAAGGGCACTTAAATCGTTTCAAAAGGAACCTACCCTATTAATAGAATATAAGAAGAGCCGTTCCTTGTTTCGCAGAATAATTAAAAATAAACAATCCTGGGAACAATTTCTGAACACTATTTTAACTGATATCTCACCTTGGTTATTCTGGAAAAGATACAGAATATTTTACGGAAGTACGCAAACGTAGCAGTCAGCACATTTAATCTATGAACATCTTGAACGAAACCCGATGCTTTAGCTGAGAACTTTGCGGGATTCTATTCAAACATATACTCACCTCAAACACAGTCTACATTAGATGACACCGACTTGGATACAATTGAAAATCAAACTGAAATAGCCTAAAACCTCCCATTCACCAGAGCTGAACTAGTAACCAGCATAAAGGAGCAGAACCTTCCTCGCCAAAAGTTGATGAAATCCACAATAACATGTTGAAAAATTTACCAAAGCAGGCTCTGGGGGCACTTCTTATCCTGTACAGTCATATTTGGTGCACAGGAGACTTTCCTAACATTTGGAGAAGATCAATATTTATCCCGATCCTTAAATCTGGAAAAAATAAGTTATTTCCTTCCAGTTACCGGCCCATCTCACTCACAAGCTGCATGTGTAAGCTGTGTAAAAAGATAGTTTTTAAACGGCTCACATGGGTACTGGATGTAAATAAACTAATATTGGAAGCACAAAAAGGATTTGCAACAGGTCAGTCTGCCATAGATCATCTGATAACAATGGAATTCGAAATTCTGAATTGCTTTGCCGAGAAGAAGGAGTGCATAGGCATTTACTTTGATATAGAAAAGCACATGATAATTTAAATCCATCACTCGTCCTGCAACAGTTAAGATAATGGGGATTCAAAGGTGCTGATAGAAAACTTTCTCCGAAAACGAACCTTCCAAGTAGGAATAGGTAATCTTTCGTAAAAGTAATGACCAAGGGAATGAACCAGGGAAGTGTTTTGAGATGTGCAATTTTCGCTGTAGCCATCAACACATATGTCAACTATAGCCATTAACAATGTCACAAATAGGATTCCTATCATAACCATTGATCTATCAAAACGTTTTTATTTGATAACGATTTAGCTTTGTTACTTCTATTCAGGGAACTAAATAGGATGAAAGCAATATTACAGAACTGTTTGTCAAATTTGGAACTATGGCCAATACAGCCTGAATTAAAATTTTCTATATAAAAAAAAACAATAAAATTCCTACTTTTCTCTAAACTCAGAACACCGACCTCTCCTCCTGAGTTAACCTACAGGAACACAATTCTGAATTTCAAACCAAAAGTTAAATTTTGGGGTTAATCTTAAATTGTAAACTAGATTGGAAAGCTCATATGAGATGGTTAAAGAGAGAATCCTTGCCAGACCGTCCAGATCGGCCAGACCGCCCGACGTCGGCGAGCCTGAGGATGGTTGATGGGACCCGGACGGAAGCAGTGGACCGGGAAGGCTGGACCAGTATCCGGACGGATGGAGTTGAAGATGGGATCCGGACGGATGCGGCTGACCAGGAGGGCTGGACGGCACCGGACGGATGGATAAGGTGCAGCCCTAAGGTGCGCAACCGCGCACCGGGCTGCTCCACAGTAGCGGACAAGGTGCAGGCCTAAGGAGTGCAAACGCACTCCGGGCTGCACCACAGTAGCAGGATCTTGTACCCCTAAATATAATATCCTCAACAATATTGTACAATAAGATCATTAAATAAAAGAGTTGTTTGTTGGTGACAGTGGCATACGCTTACCCCAGCGTAATACCCCACTGCCGCCACGACCCCGTATGACTGAAAGGTCAGGTAGGAAAAAAAAAAAAAAACGTTAAAGAGAGAATCTTGATGACGGCTAAATATACTTCAGATTCTTGCCGGATGCTCGTGGGGAGCCGATAGATCAAGCATGCTAAAAGTGTACACCTATATAATAAGATCCAAATTAGATTATGACTGCATTGTCTATTATTCAGCTAATTTTATACAGCTGTCCGCTTTAAATTCAATCCAGCATGCAGGCATCCGTCTTGCAACAAGTGTTTTCAGAACTAGTCCTGCAAATAGTATATTTTTAGAAGCTGGTATAGCTCCACTAGCTGTTAGAAGACATCAACTGGCATGTGGATATATCGGAAGACTAAAATTCAATACTAAAAATCCAGCATGGAGACCTATTTTCCAACCAAAGGTAAGGAAGATTCGCAGAAAATCAAAGACTACAGGCTCTACTTGGAATCAGAGCAAGAACATACTTAGAAGAAATCCGCTATGAATTTAATTACCCTCCTTGGGCCTTAAAAGTACCTACACTAGACATAGCGCTCAGGAAATACAAGAAAAATAGTACTTCAGGTATTACCTATTTAACAGAATAACAAAAAATTAAAGGCAAATACAGCAATACATTTATACAGATGGCTCCAAATCAAATTTTAATGTTAGGTGTTCCATTGTTATCGACTCGAATATAATTCAATACAAGCTACCACATACAACCAGCAACTTTACCACAGAATGCTACGCTATTTGTAAGGCACTTTATCTTATTATGCAATGTAATGTAGAAAACTTTGTTATATGTAATGACTCCATATCTGCTATGATGGCATCCAATAATTTATATTCAAATAGTGCTGTAATAAAGAACACTCAAGTTTATTCAACAAATATAACAAATCCTAAACAAAAACATGATTCTTGTTTTGATACCGTCACACATTGGAATCAAAGAGAATGAAGTAGCCGACCAAGCAGCCAAAGAAGCAGCATTATCATCATTGGAAGTAAGCAACATCCATTCTTCATTAGATATACGCAAATATCTAAAATACCAAGCCAATATGACCTGGGTCCAGTTTTGAGAGAGCCTCCGATATACAAAATCGATTAAATAATATAAAATAAAAAAATAAATGCATGGGAAAGTCCAAACCGCAGCAGCAGAAGAGAAGAGATTGTCATCACTATACTGAGAATTAGGCACACGCGACTTCGCACGGATTCCTTATTACAAAAGATACACCTCCCAACTGTAAAATGTGCAATTTGCAACTGGACATCAGTAACATTTTAGAAGACTGTCTGCTGCATGACAGCTACTTTCAAAATTTAGGAATAGAATGAAATCTCCAAATGATGTTAGGAGATAGCATCGCAAAAACAGGAAAAATGGTTGAATTTGTAAAAAAAAAACAAAAAATTTCTAACAAAATATATATAACACCAAAAGAGAAAGAGCTAACACCCGAATGTGAGCATTGGCGTACGGAATCTGCGATTGTTTGTTGGGAAAATACCAAAGTTTAAAGGAAAAAAGGAGATCTTGGACGAGTTTGGAAAATTAACAGCTGATCTCTCTGCGGTGATCACATATAGTTCACCTGATGACAAAATGAAGAACCTTGGTTTTTACACTCTCGAGAATAAGTCACACAAAGCTGCTTCATTGGCAAAACAACGGCTTGGTACGGCCTGAATGAAGTTGTGGGGCTGTGACATTATCGTCAATTGGTCTTATCCTCAGAAAGTGCCCGACTCAGAAACGATTTAAAAAATTAAGATACTGTATGTACGAAATTCATTTCAAGAATGCTCAGAAGGAATACTGAAAGAGGTATTTGAAGCCTTTGGTTAAGTGGAAAAATAAATTAAAGACTACGCATTCATTCATTTTGATGAGGAAGGTCATGTAGTAGCTGTCCTGGGAGAATTAAACGATAATGATGTGAGAGGATCATGCATAGAAGTGACCTTAGCAAAACTGCCTTCAGACAAAAGAAAGAAAGAAAAGAATAGCTTGGACAACCATATCACAAAACTCGATCCAGTTTTCCAGATTTCATACATGGTGAATACATTTTTACAGAGCAAAAATCTTTTCCTAGGGGAGAGATGCAAAAATAAAATCAACGTCACCTATTAAGTTCGTCTTAATTCTTTTAAACTTAATTGTTACGAAAATTAAACCTGTAATGTAAATTATGGAAAATGTATGTTACTAATAAAATCCACTTTTTTTACAGAGAGAGAAACTCAATTCGGTTATTATTTCACAACACTGATTTGTGTACCTTATATATATAGATGTATATTTTAGGTCGATTTGCATTGCTTTATTTAATTTTAAAACACATTTTATTTTTGCGATAACCTATACAATTCATTTTCAATAAATATTATTGATTCAAAATAATGATGCGAAGGAAGAAAACCTGTAGGTGAAGAGATATTCATGCACCAAATATAGAACTTACTGGAAACCATTAAGTCTAAATATTTCTTAGCAAAGAGTGGAATATTCAAAATTTGCATTGCAAAACGTTAATTCTTGCATAAATGGGAGGCAGTATCTTGTGTAAAATAGAAGCGGTTAAAATTTCTTCATGCTTTATAAAAGAAGCTATATATGTCTTAAAGGAACATTAAATTAAAATGTTTAAGTGGGAATAAATTATTTTAATAAAAAGATAGGTGAGTGGAAATTTCATCCTCTAAATTATTTTTTCTCCTTTCATAAAATATCTCTCTAAGGCTGCGTCGTCATCTAATAACGGAGCTAACAATTACTTTCCAATTATTTCTTAATATATTACAACTAGGGACGGATTAGTGGACGAAAGCCTTTATAAATTATATTACCATACCCTTCCTTCTACCTGCTTCTTTCTACCAAGCTTCGGTAGCCAGGTTTTCAAAAAGATATTCTAAGGGAAAATAAAAAAAAATAAAAAATATATATATATATATATATATATATATATATATATATATATATATATATATATATATATATTTATAGAAAAGCTCAATTAATTTCAGGCTACCGAATCACAATTATGAATGGCAAGCAATTTAGTTACGTTAATACTTGTTACAGACATTTAGAAAACCTTTTAACAGTCTATTGCTTCAGTAATATTCAACACAATTGAATATTACTGAAGCAATAGAATGTCAGTAAATGAAGATTTTTAAATCTAAAATAAAAATTAAATTTAAAAACCGAAGTTTCACCAATCTTAGATTAATATTGTATTAACAGATAAAAATTATTGAATTTATTCGGTAAAAATATAACGTAATTAGTTTTTCGTTGCGTCGCAAATAGGAGTATTTGAGCCTTAAAATCGGACGAAGGTCCAAATTAAAAATTTTATGAAAAACTCAATTAAATCCACCATTCTTCAAGCTTGATAACTGGTTCATCAAACAGTAATCGAATAAATTTTCCCCACTCTTACCACTTCTTGAAAAGTCAATCGGAAATCAGAATTCCAAGGCCCATAGTTATTAATGGTTTCATCCGCGGTAGTTGTTTTCCATACTGAATAGTGTGCTTATTTACGTACTTTATTTTAAAATTACCGTTTTATTGATTTACTGTTTACATTGTCCGTTTGCAAACCATGTTTATAATTATTACGACGCAGTAATTTTTTTTATTTTTTTTTTTAGATGTATCTTTTAGATTCTATTGATACCGTCCAGAATACGCCAGGAAAAAATTATATGAAATCCAGAAAGAATTCTGAGGGATGAAAATTGGTAATCAAGCTTGAGGAATTATGGGATTAATGGCGTTTTCAAAAACTTCCGTATTCGGACCTTTGTCCGGGTTTAAGATTCAAATACTCCTATGCCCAGCTTTGTGAAAGAGCGTCATGGCCCTGTCCAGCTACTTTCTTATAATTATATTTATTTTCTTCATAAAAAAAGAGCCATTGTTTGTATGAGCATTGGTTTTCAATTAAATTGTTTAAGGGAGCATCCCAAATGTTTTTCAACTAGATTGTAGTACTTTTCTTACGTTCTACTTTTACACTTTAAAATCTGTTCCTTTCTGTGAGAGTGACCCTTATAACATATTCCGTACCGTAGAGACAATTAGTTTTTGTTCATCGCGCTCCTCCATGTGGCATTTATATAGGCCTAAAGTTTCATCAATCCTGGACTGGAGTTCATAAGGGTTTTCCGATTCCAGAATTTGTTTTTTGTTTTTTATAATGCACAACAAATTGTGTAACCAATATATCCAATGGAATTGTTAGGTCTGATTTGTTCATATACTTTTTCTTAACTTTATTAAAACAAATTTTTGGACATCTGTCACTGTTCATTTTAAGTATTTTTAGGATCCATGAAGAAGCTACTTTTAGGTTAGATGCTGTTATATTAGTCTTTCACCTAGTTATGTCATCAGCATTTATAGCATCGATAGATTGATGTGTAACATGTATATAAAAAGTTCTTTTTCACTAACATTGAAAAAGTCCGTAGCGCGGGTGTATCTACTACCGATTTCAAATTTCAATACCGAATGCTCAGCTTCAAAATATGCACTAAGTTAGGAAAGATTTCTGTTTCAGTTAATAGGCCACTGGAGTGACAGTAATGAAGGTTAATCGATTTATAACAACGAAATTGCGTTTATATATGAGCTCCATGAGCTTTGTATACGAGAAATAAGTCCATACCGCGGTGGATTAAAAAAAAAAACTCTCTCCTCATCCTTCAGTGGGGCTTACGGGGAATTCTAGGGTGTCATCTTGTTGTGATAGCCATGATGTTTTGCAATAACCTTTCTTTCATGATCACCAAACCTCAGTTTCTAGTCAGCTTTGTAGAGAACATTACGTAGGTAGAATATTTTATAAATGTCTATCCCATGCTTCAATTTTTCACCTATTCAAACTTTATTTTAATATTTGCTGTATTATGATTTCATTCTATTCTTTGGGCCGAATAAGGATGTGGTAATTCTTTCTTTCATTAGGGATTTTAAATACGGATTATTCGACTTCAAGGACTGAGTTGTCCGTACGATGGGTCTAATGCGGACTGTTCCATGGAAGTATTCTAATTTGAGGGGATGAATGAAACTGACAACTAAGGTGGTATTCTAAACTTCTACAAATAAAATTAAAAGATTTGAAATCCTTTTTTTAGTTTATTTTTTCAACTGTCTTATAAGTATTTTGTATAATTTTGTTCGCTCAGATTTATTATTTACAATTTTAATAAAAAGTGATTTTGATCTCAAAAATATGGTTTATTCCCTTAATTGTTGGTCGATGAACATGACTACATTTTTTTTATTTATTTTTTTTTTTTTGATAGCTCTTCTTTTTTGAAAATTCATCACTGAAAATCACCCATATACCCTAACAGCACAAGTATTAATGGTATTATATTTTAGGTATTTTCTAATTAACCCTTTTATAATAACAATTTGACATATATTACTAAAAGTGTAATTAATACGCGATTATTTAATTAATGAATTAATAATTAATCTTACTAGTCAATAACTTTTAGAGAAATCAATGCTTTGAAAGATATCGTTATTTTTTATCTCCAGATTTCTTTTTTTTCTTATTCTCTCAGGAAATTTTCTATCCAACAAATCTAGACAAATTATGCAATACATCAAAAATTGTAATTTAACATCTTGGATGATAGAATCTAAAAATACATCAATATTTATAAACGTCGAAAGTCGACCATAGATTTTACCAATGCATTTGTCTAAAAACATATATAGCAAACATCGATTCTAAGGAAATGTTAGCTAAAATGCTAACTGTAATCGATTCAGTAAATGCGTCTTCAAGCGTAAAAGGACGATTTGTCAAACCGAGGTTTCAGTTGAGGAAGCGTCTTTTTCCTCTACCCGCGGAACGGAAATTCTGTTAACATTCCTAAAAGTCTACATGTGCCTCGACGTCTCGCATAATTTATTGCCTTTAATATGTAAGTAATTAATTTAGCTCTGATAGCTGCTGCGTCACTATCTAGAAATGGAATTTCCCAATTGGAGAAGTTTAGCTTATCGAATGCCAACCTGGGACTTCTATGTCATAGGTGGGAGTGAAGGAAAACGGGCTTTGTAGTTCCTGACTTCCCTCTAATTGCAGCTGGAGTGTTTCCGTTTGACATCTCCATACATACATAGAGAAATTTAGATCAAGTACTCATTCAACTGTACATTAACGATTTTCTTTTTACATCTGTTTTTTTTTTACTTAATATGAATGGATGAAAAATGTATTTATTTACGACGTATTACAATTTTTTTTATTTTTTTAGTAATTCATCACATTATTTGATATGGATAAATCAGTCTGTCCGGAATATTTTCTGAATCTTTCGTAAAAAAATTAAATTTGAAAAGTAAACATTTTCTAAAATAAACAAATTAAAACTAAATAAAAATATTACTCAGTATTGATTAGTATGTTAATGTAAATATTTAATTATTTTTCTATCAAAGCACTTTAGGAAGTCTAATACTTATTATTAACAACAATTAGCAATTGTGACATTCCATAAATTTTATTCTTTTTATATAGCATATACTTTGGTTTGTATTGCTTCAAAAAAATTCATTTATTATTTTTATATTATTTATGATTCTTATTTGTTTATTTCAATACGTAAACCAGAATTGTTATTTTTTTGTTTATACAACATAGTTATTCTTAAAGGACTTCGTCCCAGAATAAAGTATCCTTTGCATTCTGTTATATTTCAGTCAATTATAATTGTTATAGTTTAACTTGTTAGTTGTTAGTTTGTTAGTTGAACTTTTTTTAAGTTCAAATAAATTCAAGTGATTTAATTGGCCACCGAACTTAGGGACCCATAATAACTTGAAGATAGAAGAGTGAAGAAATTTCATCAGGTAACAACTCTAAGTGTCAGGCTAAGAAGATTCAAAGAAATATTCTTTGGACAATAGAATCTGGGATTGGCTGCTAATCTGTGTGTTTTAACACTTTAAACGGCTCAAGAATTTCATTGAAACCAAGAACTTCACGAGGACTTAAAATAGAATACTTGAGGTATAAAATTGAAACAATAATTTTACAAGGATTTTTTTTTTGTAAAACAATTTTTTTTCTTTTCTTTTTAATTTTTTTGTGAAACAATTTTATTTTATATATATATATATATATATATATATATATATATATATATATATATATATATATATATATATATATATATATATATAAATATATATGCCACTCGTTTTAAAACCGAGTAAATTAACTATATACAAACCAAAAATGCCTAACCCAGAATTAGAAGCACAAGCACAAATACAAGCACAGGAACAAATACAAGCACAGGCACAAATACAAGCACAAGCACAAACACAAACCCAACCGCAACCACGAATTCAGATGGTTACTTATAAAAGGACTGCTATGAATTAAAACCATATACAGGATTTTTATGGCGATTCAAGAGATGTTTATGAATTTTTAACTGAAGTTAGATATGTTTTTAATTACGTCTGTAAAGCGGATAATACATTAGCATTTGGAAAACATGCAGCATTATTAAATAAACTTAGATGGAAAATACAGGGGAAGCTAAAAATCATATTAGATCTCAACATTTTGTTAATTTAGACGAATTGTTAAATTTTATAGAAAATAATTATAGGGACCAAAAAACAATTTGCCAATTAGACTACGAGCTCATGTCTATGCGTCCATATAAATATGAAAATCCAATTGAGTTTATAAATAGAGTAGAATCGGCTTTATCTCTTCTGGTTGCCAGAATTACAATAGATCATGATAAATCCTATCCGGATAGTCAAATAAATTACATAAAAGAAAGAATCACCCACCATGTGATTTCATGTTTACCCATAGAATTAGGGAATTATATGAGGATTTTTGATCCAAAAGATTTAATTAAATTAAGAATTAAATTACAAAACGAGGGTTTACTCTCATTACAACAGCTTTTTCCGAAAAAAACAATTTAATAAACATGAAAAAACGTCTATCAGAAACATGAATATAGTAAATACGATACTCGTAAACCACCCCATCATCATAAAACGGAGTATAACAAAAACGAAGATAGGGGATATAATAAATACTACCACGATGATAGGCAAAGATATGAAAACCAGAAACGATCATATCAAAATGATGAGAGGAATTTCCATCAAAATAGGTACCGAGACAGTCAGGCTTGGCATGAAAGGGATAATTGGAGAAATAATGATAAAACAAATGAGCCGTTTCCTTTAAAACCTTTTAAACCCGATTCTCAAAACACTTTGTCTATGAAATCGGTTGATAATGTAAGACGTTTTGAAGAATCTAATAATCAAGAATTATTAGAAAAAAATGAAAGACTAGAAAAGGAAGCGCAAGAATTAAAACTTAAATTAGACCATTTTTTAGAACTTGGAGCCGAACACCAGAACACCAGCCGGTAATAAGAGAGGACATGGCAATGTAACCTTAGATATAGGACCGAGTCTTGAAAGATTAATTATTAACAACATTTAAAATTTACAATTTCTGTGAAGGTTTTGATTTTTTGATAGGAATGAAATTGGAAGTGAAAATTAATTTAAAATAAAAGGAAAATTAATTAAAAATGGAAAAATAATTGAAGAAAATAATTACGTGAATTTGACAAAAGATATAAGAATGATTGATAATATTGTGCGAACGGATCATATGGAAAAAGAAACTAAAGAAAGTTTAATAAATTTAATCGGAAAATATCCTTCAATAATTGAAACTAGTGACCAAAGCTTACCATGTACAAATTTATTAAAATGTCACATTAAATTAAAAACGGAAAAACCCGTATATTCTAGAAGTTATAGAGTAGCACCTCCACTCAGAGAAGAAATGAATAATCAAGTAAAATAATTATTAGATCAGAATATTATTAGGGAAAGTAATTCACCATATGATTCACCGTCAATGCTTGTTCCAAAAAAGTTAGATGCCAGCGGCAAAAAGAAATACAGGCTTGTCATTGATTACAGAAAATTAAATGAACAAATAGTTAAAGATAAATTTCCACTGCCTTATATTGAGGATCTACTTAATAAATTACAAGGTTCAAAAATATTTTCTACCATCAATTTGGACTCAGAGTTTCATCAAATTGAGATGTCAAAAGATTCAATCTAGAAGACTGCATTTTCAACAGAAGATGGGCATTATGAATATATTAGAATGCCGATAGGCCTTTCAAACTCTCCCCCCACCTTCCAGAGAGCTATGAATGCAATGATAGCTAATGTGCCAAATGCTTTAGTTTATATTGATGACATTATAATTTATTCTAAAACAATAGAAGAGCATTTAGAACTTCTTGAAAATATATTCAAAACATTAGCTAAAAATAATCTTGTAGTTCAAATGGACAAAACTGAATTCTTTAAGCAGGAACTTCTATTATTAGGATATATTTTAACTCCAGGAGGTATAAAAACAAATCCGTCTAAATTAGAAGCTATCTGGAAATGTCCATTACCAAAATCAGAAAAAGATATCAGACAATTCTTAGGACTTACGGAATGCTATAGACAGTTTATCCATAATTACGCAAATATAGAAAAACCTTTAACTCAGCAATTAAGAGATAAAGATAATATTATACCAGGAAATTACAAAAAATCATTTGAAAAATTAAAGATTCATTTAATGAATACTCCTATATTGGCATACCCACATTTTGACTTGGCGATGATAGTAACAACGGATGCAAGTAATGTCGCGATTGGAGCAGTTTTATCACAAGTTATAGAAGGAACAGAACATCCTATTGCATTTGCCTCAAGAACATTAAATAATACTGAGCAAAATTACTCAACTATTGAAAAAGACCTTTTGGCTACCAAACATTTCAGGCCTTATTTATACGGAGCGAAATTCACAATTCAAACTGATCATAAACCTTTGCAATGGTTATTCACTATGGAAAATAACAATACAAGGATTATGAAGTGGATTTTCTGTCTGCATTAATATGATTTCGAAATAAAATATATCGAAGGTAAAACCAACAATGCAGCAGATGCCTTAAGCAGGGTGCAAATAGATACAGTAAATGCAATGGCAAACCATGATTTGAATGAAGATTCAGCCATTGAATTAGATAGAATACTTGGTGAAACGTCTAAGATGCCATTAACATCTCCAGAAGGTTTTGATTTCGATGAAACACTTTTAGGAAACAACAGTATATCAATGGAAGATAATATTGAAGTAGAAGATGATAATCTCGAAATCAATAATAATAATGAAATAAATAATCCAAATTTTTATAACGAAAATTTAAATACTCAGCATTCACAGGAGAGTAGTAACGAACAAATATTTATTGTAGAAGACCCAAAAGCAGTGAATATAGAGAAAAATCAAATATTCGTCCAGAGAGGTGGAAAGCAAATTAGATTAGAGAAAACATTTGGAAAAAATATATATTTTATTCAAACAGCGTATCCCTGGAGTGATGATTTAGAGGATACGTTAATAGAAATATTAAAACCTAAAAAAATTTATGAAATTTATTGTGAACCGAATGTAGAAACAGTTAGAGATGATTATGAGGGGATATTTAAAAAGATGTCTTCATTCATTATGGAAAAATTCCCTAATGTTAAATTTAAGAGGTATAAAAATAAAGTATTGAATATTGAAAGTAAAGAAGAACAGTCAGAAATTATCAACCATTACCACATAGGCAAATCTTTTCACACAGGAGTATTAGTGACTTACGAAAAAATGAAAAGAACCTATTATTTTTCACGGATGAAAGAAGAAATTAATCAGTTTATCAATCAATGCAAAGTCTGCATTGAGTGACTAAATATGACAGAAAACCAATAAAGTCACAGTTTCAAGTCACACCAACACCAATGAGACCATTTGAGGAATTGATGATTGATACATTACACTTTGAAAGAATCATTGATACCTTTTCAAAGAAAATATATGCAGAATTAACAACTGCCTGCAATGTAACTAACGTATTTAAAATAATAACAAAATATTTAAATTTATATCCGAATCCAATAAGATTTAAAATGGATAACGGAAAGGAATATAAAAATAATTTAATACAAAATTTATTAGAAAGTTTGGGAATTGAGGCGTATTACACTATTCCAAATCATCCTAATTCTTTAGACCTCATGAATAGAGCTCACTCGACATTAATTAAAATTATTAGAACCTATAAAAATAGCGGTGAAGAACGAGATTTAAATACTAATTTAAATTAGTATTTAAATTACCTACAAAGTACTCTTATTACCTACAATAATTCACTAAATCAAAATTTAAAATTATCACCAAATGAAATTACCTTTGGTCGTATAAAAGACCCCGAAAAGAAATTATCAATTATACAAGACGATTTAATTAATCTATATCATAAGGAGTTGAATTTAGCCCATGAGAAAATAAAGAACCTAATTGAAAAAGAAAAAGAAACGAGAACTGAATCCTTAAATAAAAATAGAGTAAATGAAGAAGTTGAAAATGGACTTTATATAAAGGTAAGAACTAGAAATAAACATGAAAATCCATTTAGACAAGTTTATAAATTCAAAAATAAAAACAAAATACTCAAAGTACACGCAGATAATATTCAAAGAAAGAGAAAATCTAAAAGCAATAATAATATTCCAGATGTTGAAGACCATATGGATATTGATTCTGATGATGCAGATGTCACGACAATATGAAATAATGAATCCAGAACATTCTTCAGGATTGGTAACGTTTAAATTATCAGACACTAAGGTAATTCAGAAATATAAAGCTATAATACATTATTTAAATTTCTCGAACTTTATAAATGAAATAGACATATTAGAAAGGGATCTGGGCAATATTAAACAGCAAAACCAATATGATATAATTTCGAAACAATTGAAATTTCTACAAGACAAAATTAATAATATTATTGATGTTCCACACAGTAGAAGAAAACGAGGCTTGATAAATGCCTTCGGCCAAGGTATCAAATTCATTACAGGAAACCTCGATTCTGATGACAAGGCACATTACGATAAGGTCATTACTATTCTAGAAGAGAACAACTACGGCATGGAGCATAATATCGCTCGCGAAATTCATATCAATAAGGAGCTGGTATAATCATTTCAAAAAGATATTAGATTAATTAATAATAATAGTCATAAATTAGCCAACTTAATAAACGTTGTAGATAAAACCACGTTAACAAATCATTTAAATGAATTATATGATATCTTAAATTACATTAATATCGTAATCATGGACATAGAAAATTCTTTGGAAATGTGTAAATTAGGAATAACGCATTCTAGCATTCTAAAAACTATAGATATCGACAATAACACAGAATACATAAGTTCTGACTTAGAAACACTTTGGCTCAGAAGTAAAATATCTTGTATGATCAAAAATAAAATTGTTCATTATATGATACAATTACCTGTTCAAGTTAAGACCTTTAGTATCTTGTATTTATTATCTATGCCAATGAAGAAAAATAACTATATTATAAAAACTATTGTAAATAATCAAATGGTATTGCATGATAATGATGAAGTGTATAGAGGAGATTGTAATTTTATAAAAACTAATTATTATTGTAATAAAATTTATAAATTTAATGATACATGTATAGAAAATGGCATTCATAACAATTTGAATAATTGTGTATCCACTACTATTAGCAATTTAGAACCTTATATATCTTATGTAGATTTAATTAATGTTTTTGTCAGGTTTAAGATTAAACATATTACAATTAGAAGTAATGCATCCTATCCTGTAATATTACCAGAAACAGCAATTATTAAATTAAACGATAATGAGGAAATTATAGACCACACTAAAAATAATTATGTATATACGGAGGTATTGTCTTCATTTCATTAATGATTAATGTAAAATTAATGATTACAAACATTTTAATGTAACTTTTAATCAATTAAAAATTCCTACTTTAAGTGATGAAATCTTTGAAAGTCTTAATACAGATTCTGAAGACAATTTTAATTCAGATTATTATTCATTAATATTAACAATTATTATTTTATATCTTTTATTTATGAATATTTATTCATTGTACAAGTCCTCAAGTATTCTAAGCCAGCAAAATCAAGTAACTGGTACACCAAAACCCCAAGAGAAACTTGTTTTGGAGGTCATAGCTTCAAAGACTGTTCATCCTCTTCTTCTCTCACGGAGCTCGAGAACTTCAAAAGGGAGGATTTATGGAAACCAACCACAGGAGAATCACTAGAATCAGCATATTTCTCCTGACTCTGTATAAATACCCCTCCCTTTCCCACTTAGCGAATAGTTAGTCTTAGATAGTCAGCTAGATGTAATCTTTTAGCGTTATAGTTCCAGTAGAATTCATGTTCATTGTAATCATTTTTTATAAATAAACTTTTTTTTTAAGTTCAAGTGATTTAATTGTCGCAGCAAACGAGTAACATTCTTGACTCATAACCCTTACCAGGTGGTTCAAAACCCAGAGAACCTCGGCCTCCTCCGATTTTCGTTAAACATATAAAAATAAATTGAGTTGCTCTGCACCCAACTGATTAAAATCACCGGTTCTGGCAGTTCCTTGTGCTTAAGCAGGACGAATGACATCAAAATATCTCCAGACACAGCTGATACCTACCGTAAAATAGTAAAATATCTGTCCGAAACCAGAGCAGATTTTCATACTTACCAACTTCGGCAGGAGCGATCTATAATAGAATAGAAAAACAAGTTTATTCTGGGACAAAGTCCCTGTAGGATAACAAATATGTATAATATAATACATATTATTTCTGGTTAAAACACCTATAGATAAGAAATAAAAAACACATCAACTATAAACATTGTTATAAAAAAAAAAAAAAAAAAAAAAAAAAAAAATATATATATATATATATATATATATATATATATATATATTTGTATATACATATATATACAATACAATAATATATATATACATCCTTCATTTGCTGTTATGTATATATATATATATATATATATATATATATATATATATATATATATATATATATATATATAACAAATGAACGACGATAGTATAAATTCTATACTAATTGTAAGATAAAATAAATACAAATAATAATTAAATAATATACAAATATGTTCTATACAAACAGGGAACGGATAGGAAAGAAAAAAAATCATCTAATAAGCAAAAAATAAGAAAAGAAAAAAAAACATAGAAAAGAAAGAGAGAAAAAAAAAATTCAACTATTATATAAAATATTTTTTAAAAAAAGTACATTATAGTTTTGTAAAGGAGAATTCGTAAATGAAAAATAGAGTAACAAGAACTCTGAACCATATGATGATATTCACAAAAGAAGTTATTAATGGAACCTAATCCTTATTTCATAATACATCGATAGCCAGCATCTGACTGGATTGTGAAGAGGTTTTTAAGTGGATGGGAATTCCAGAAAGTGGTGGAACAGGCAATAAAGGATTGTTGAAATGAGGCGGATCAATGAAAAGGGATGCATAGGTCAGAAGGTCGAAATCTGGTGGTAAGGTAGTGGATAGATGACCTAAGTTGGAGGAGATTGTAGGCATAGGAACGGCGATGGTTGTTGATTATTTGGAAAAGGAATGTACCAAGGAAATACTGTCTACGGTACGAGGGGAAGAGCCACCCTAACTCAGCATAATGGTGAGCAACACGGGAACGTCTTGGTGTCCCATTAACAAATATTATGAAACTGTTCCTTATTCTTTTTTGTCTGTTCCCGAGATCCACTGAGAGGCCACGGCATACCACGTAGCGCATAATCAAAGTGGGGGAAAATGAGAGAGGATACAAGGAGTCTACGGGTAGGAGAAGGCGGAAGCGGTGAAATAATTTGAGGGAAGAAATTGACCGCCGCTAGATATGGGCAATAAGGTGGTTCCAGGAGAGGTTTTGGTCAATAAAAATCCCTAAATTTTTAACGGAGGAGTAGAAAGTGATGGAATGGTCATTTAGGTATAGGTTATGAAAGTTTGCTTTGGATCTGAGAAGGGGTTAGGAACCAGTGACAATGGACTAAGTTTTTGCAGCGTTTAAGCTTAATCCATGTAAGTTTGCCCATGCGCTGATTCAATCTAGATCTTCTTGAATCTTGGCAAACGCTACGGATAATTCGGAAGGAGCAAAGGATAAATATATTTGGGAATCACCGGCATAGGCATAAAGGTAATGGAAACAATGACGGATAGATTTACGAAGGTCATTAATGTTTGATCAGAAGAGAAGAGGAGATATAGTCGAACTCTGGACCACTCCTGAGGACGGAGTAAGATAAGAAGATAAAGGCTGGTTAGGAACGGTGACTACTTGGGTACTTTGAGAGAGGAAAGATTGAAACCCACAGAGAACAGTAGAACTGTTGGAGAAGGATAATGATTTATAATGATAATGATGAGGATAATGATGAGGAAATATGGATGGAATGATTTATGGAGTTAAAGGCTTTGGAGAACTCAAGGAGTACAAGGACAGTTAATTTTTCATCAACTATGGCGATCTAAACTAGTTATTTTAATTAGTACAGATTGTGTGGGATGGAAACCATATTGGAGAGAATCGAGTTGATTGAAATCTTCAATGAAATTGGAAACTTGCGATTGCACTAAACTTTCTAATGGTTTTGAGAGTTTGGAAAGGATTGAAATTGGGCGGAAATCGTCGGGAAAAGAAGGGTTAGAATTTTTGTTTACAAGATAAACCATGTTTTTTTTGTTTTGTTTTTTGAAGTTGGGTAATACTGAGTTTTGAAGTTGAAAGGGAGAACTGGAAGGATTTCAGGGAGACATAGTTTTATTAATTTGAGGGAAATGTCATCTGGACCGGTAGAATTAGTATGTGATTTGATTACAACTGATAAAAGGCCGATGGGAGAAATATAGAAAAAATAAAAGTTATCGTTAAATGATGTCCCAGGAGGAATGTAGGATGGGATTGGTGGAGAGGAGGTAGAGGAAGTGGAAATATGAATTGAAATTTCCGAAAAACTGGAAAAACTAGTCAGGAAAGGAATCTAGAAGGTTTACAAATAGATAGTTTGCTGAAAAGTAGCCATTTTGATTTGGAATCAGGAACTGAGGAAAGGGCTTTGTGAAAGTAGGTATATTTGCCAAGCCGAATCCTTGTTTGTGTCATGTTGCCGAGCACCCTAAACGCTTGGTAATCGTCTTCCAACCAAGTACTTCTGAAGCTCCTACGAGCAGTATCTCGAGTCTGCGAATCCTTGATTTCATAACACATCCAAGGTGCAGACCGGCAACGAAAGGTGGAGGTTTTAGGGGGGCATGGGTATTCAAGATGTTTAGAAGATTGGAAGTGAGAATATCCACCATGGAATATACTAGAGGAACAGGAATATATTCCATTCCAATCTAGGGTTTCAAGATCAGGAAGGATATTTTCACGCGTAAGGGCATCCAGGTTGCGTAAAGTGATGGTTTTAGGTAGGATCGGAGAAGTGTGTCTGTTATATGAAATTTGGAATAGGTCCTGAGAGGATAGAAACGAAACAGGCAACTGAGAAGAGGAAAGGATAAATTAATTAGTGTTCAGGTCGCCGGAGATGATTATTTTGGAGTACCGAAGAACGAAATTGAATTGGGCTGATTATAAAGATGGAAGGGGAGGACGATATACTACAGAATAAAGGAGAGAAGAAATGCTAAAGGAAATTTCAAAGATAAGGAACTCGATTTGCGGATGATCGGACTGTAAAGAGCGATCGAGGATATGGGTTTTCAGGGTGTCATGGACATGTAAAGCTACACCGCCGCCAGTTCCGCTTGCTCGATCGTGGCGAAAGAGAGTGTAGTTAGGCAGGGAAACGGGCGCGGAAGGGATGTAGGGCTTGAGCCAAGTTTCGGAAAAAGAAATAATATGACAAAGTTTTGGGTAAAGTATTGTAGGAATTCATCATAATGGGCTGGAAGGGATTGAAAGTTAACGTGACAGGCGTTTAGGACACTAGACATGTATAAGATATAGGGAAGTACAGTCAGTATTTGATGGGAAGACGCTAGAACAGATATAGTATATTAGATAACAGATGAAATAAGGTAGGGCAAAAGAGACAGAAATAAAGTAAAAATAATCATAAAAAATTAAGTAAAAGTAATTAAATCAATACATAATAATATAAAATGAAGAATGAGAAGAGAATCTGTTTGATCACAACACTTTAGAACACTTAACAGGGAACACAATAGTCAGACAGTTTGCAGTGAGCAGTGGAAGAAGAAGGAACACTCTTAGGACGCCTCCTGCCAGTTTTTCCGTACATACAAGCTTCTTGTCTTACCAGATTGCGCTTTAAGTTGTTGGGGCCCACACTTATCCCATGGAATTCACCTAGGCAACTAAACGGGCAGCATTTCTCTGTAAGGCAAGTTTGTTCTTTACGGTCCGTACGCTACTGCCAGAAATGGCTGAAGACGGTGTAATGGACTATGAGTCATCCAGCCGTGGAGAGAAGATGTCCAGCGAGGTCGTCGAAGATTGAACCTTGGTGACAAATGGATTCAAGCCTCGGCAGACTTCGAAGAAGGCGAAAGAAGCGTGCGGTCGAATACATCCAGTTTACCGTCAGCCCATTCAGAGAAAACGGTGGATCAGTGCAGTGCCGTAACTGTTTGATGAACGGCCATACAATGAAGTATTGTTGCCGAAATGTCCAGTGCGCCGGGTGTGGAAAAGAACATGAAATAGAGCGCTGCCCGAAGACCTCCCCGATGAAATGCGCCAACTGTACGGGTGACAACCCTGCGTCTAAGGACTGCCCCAAACGGCAAGAACTTATAAAAAAAACAGAAGGCAGAAGTCAGAAGCCGCCCCTATTGCTGCTGCTCCATCAAGGAAACCGAGTAGACTAGCTCAGAGGGCCACATCATACACTGAGCTCATTGGTTGATCTCGAACAGCCAGCAGCCAATCCCAGGAAGGCCCTCATCCCCACCACTCGGCTCAACCTCACCGCTCGGCTCACCCCCACCACTCGGCACAACCCCAGGAACTAGCAGTACCACCGCAGCACCATCATTCCGCCGCTAGACGTCTTGAGGAGAAGAACAATTTGCAAAGCCACATAAGCCAAATGATGACCATGATGGCCCAGCTTATGCAACTCGTTATAAGGCTGTTGTAGAAGAAGGATCATGACTGAGTCCCTGGTGATCAACATGAATATCAGAGGTCTAGCATCGAAGCTAGCCGAAGTCGAGCTCCTACTGCAGCAGCACAGACCATCAGTAGTGGCCATTGACAGACACCCTGCTTCCCGCTTCTGCTCGCCTATACTTTCAGGGGTATACTGTATACCGAGAGTTGTGCACACCTGGGACCTCCGAAGGCTTTGCCATCCTGGTCAGACAAGATGTCCCCTCCAGGCTCATCCCTAACCCAGTGGAATCTACTCCTGGTACTCATCTAGTCACAGTTGATGTTCGACTGAAGCATCGGTTCACGTTCGGCTGTGTCTATAAGAGACCGAGGGCTGTACTCGCATCTGTAAAACTACTGCTGAAACACGCCCAGGCGAGGAGTCGGAAAGTCTTCCTTGGGCACTTCAATGCCCGAAACCCCGTCTGCCTGTGTAGTAGTAATAATCCAATGGGTACTTACATCACTAAGGCCAGGATGCCCGTCTTCCACCCGGGGGTGCACACCTTCAGGCATGCATCCCGGTCTGGGTGTACTTCAACGCTGGACCTGCTCCTGACCAGAGATCTGCACACCATCACGGACTGCCTAGCGCTCCCGTACAGACCGTCAAATCACCGGCCTGTGCTCTACACCTTTCAGGGTACGCCCGCCGCACCGCCGGCGAGCAAGTACCTCTTTCACAAGGCCGACTGGAAAGGCTACATACAGGTCCAGTATTGAAGAAATACTACCAACGATCCAGCCTCTTCGGACTGAAGCCGAGGTGAATACAGCGGTAGAAGTCATCACCACTGCTATCCAGGACTCAACCAATAGGAACATCTCCAGGTTTACCCCGGAGCCCAACGCGATAAGGAAATCCCCACGGGAGTGACCTACTGACACCAGGGGAACAGGCTGAACTCCTGGCGAAGAACTATGAGAAGAGTGAAGAAGCTCGGCTGGCAGATGCTTCTGGACTTCCTGAAGGACCACTACCGTGCCCTAATGAGAAGCCCATCTTCTCAACCTTTGGCCGACTTGAGTCGTTACTTACGCCGCGCTAAGGGGAACAAGGCATCAAGCAATGATTATATCCCGTATGAGCTACTGAAGATGCTCCCTAGGAGAGGTAAAGACTTCCTATTGAACATCTTCAACTCATGCTTGCGGATCTCATACTTTCCTGATGCATGGAAACAAGCGATCGTAGTGCCGCTACTCATGCCGGGGAAGACTGGAAATCTACCGGAGCACTATCGGCCGATCAGCCTCCTCTCACACATGAGCAAGATCTTCGAGAGACTGGTTTATCACCATCTTATGAAGCACTGCAGGGTAGAGTCCGTCATATCTCCGGAACAGACTGGGTTTCAGAGAGGTATCGCATGCGATCATCATCTGGTGAAGCTGCAGGCCCACACCATTGGGCAGATGCAGAAGAATGAAGCTACGGCGTTCAACTCCCTGCATTGAACCCAGGCCATTAACTGTGTGTCTCACGCACTCCTACTCCGCCGAATGGAGGAGTTCAGGTTCCCCGCCACCATATGTCGTCTGATCCGAAGCTATCTTAGCGGAAGATCGTCGGCGGGAGCTTCTCGACTTCATACAGCACCACCTACGGAGTACCTCAAGGGTTTGTACTGGGGCCAATACTGTTCGTTGCTATTACGGCGCCAGTGGTTGCAGTAAAGCATCCAGGGGCAGTGGTAGCAGCCTACGCTGACGACATCAGCATCTACGCGGTGTCTTTTGCTCAATTACTTGGTGGAGGGAACCAGAGCAATAAATGTGAGGCCCTGCCACAACAACAGCAAATACCTTAACAATCTCAACCCCAACCTCAACACTCTATTCCTCTAAATTTACCGAATCCTTTGAACATCATATTCCACATATCCCTCCTCCATCAAATCCCATAGATCTGACCAGTATGTAGACATCCTTCCTTTCAAAATTCAAATTCCTTGTTACCGCTCTGAATCATTCCTTACCAATCATGTATCTAACTTCATCACTTCCTTAAATGACTACTATAAAACCCATATCTATTCTCCTTGTGAATCCGAATGGTGTTCGAAATCATAATAAAGAACTAACCGCAAAAATTAATTGACAAAAACGTTAATGAGTCACTAATTACTGAAACCAGACTAACCACTAAACAGTTTTTTAAAATCCCACAATATTCAGCATACCGTACTGACCATCCTGACGGTAATGCCTATCAATCCTTATGCCATCACTTACTCCCCCTACAAGTACATGATTTCCTACAAACCACTGCTGTAGTAATCAAATCATTCTCCTTTACAATCACAATTGCAACAGCGTATTGTCGGAGGGACTCCGGACCAGAGTTGGCGAGACCCCAACCAATGGAAGAGGATATTGAGGGAGGATACCATCCAGGGGTGGAACGGACGGTGGGTAGGGAGTCAGAAAGGGGCTACCCTGAGGAAGTTCTTTCCCACCGTTCAAGAAAGACTGAGGGCTAGATGGGTCCTCCCTGATTATTGGGTCTCGCAGATGCTGACAGGGCATGGAGGTTTCGGAGGGAAACTACAGGAACACGGAAAGGACATGGATCCCCGGTACCCCACCTGTGGAGTTCCTGAGCCGGCAGAGCACATCATCGTTCCGCAGTAGAAGGACACCGAGCCAGGTTGTCGAGGAAAACCGTTATCTTTGCCCTCGCCGAGTCGGACTCCCCCGTCTGATGTAGGAGGAGGCGTATCCCTTCTTCAAGGATTTCGTGTACGAGTGGAAGGAGGTGGTTGGCTCGGAACACTTCACCCTGGGTAGGACCAGACCACCCGACGGCGGCGAGCCACCACCGGCTGACTGAGTCTAGGAAGGCAGAAGGATAGAAACTGGACGGGTGCACTGGACCAGGAGTGCTAGACCAGTACCCGGACAGATGCAGTTGGATGGGATCCGGACGGATGCTGCGGACGAGGAGGGCTGGCCGGCACCGGACGGATGCGGACTGGGACCGGACGGATGCGGACTGGGACCGGACGGATGCTGAGAGCCAGGAGGGCTGGCCATGCCGTCCGGCAGTAGATAAGGTGCAGCACCTTCTGTAAGGTGCGCAACCGCGCACCGGGCTGCACCACAGTAGCATGAAAATATTGTTCCCCAAAATAAACAGTCCTCAGAGTGATTGTTGTATAATAAGAAAATAAAAAAAGTGTTGTTTATGAGAGCAGTGGCAAGCGAAATGGCTAGGATGGGTGAAAAAAAAACTTCGTAACCTGTCTCTTTGGGTCCCCACCCACCATCTTTGGGCCATAATCTTTCCACGGACTCACTCGGGCTCAAGGACAATGACAAACCGGTCAAGATCCACGAATGTTCAGGGTGAGCAGGCGGACTAGGACCTATATTTCTTCCCCTGAAGCTGAACGTCCATGGACCTATATATTATGGCTATATATATATATATATATATATATATATATATATATATATATATATATATAAGTTAAGGTACACACTGTAACTGTATACAACTTAATCCTAACTCTAAGATGTATACTCTCTCTAAGACTATATATATAGAGGATTACTAAGGCAATAAAGTCAGTCTTTTCTCAACAAGATCGAACCAGGAAACAGAGGAGATGTAGAAGGAAGGAGCGGCAGAAGGAGCGGCGGACGAAGAGCTACGGAGGAGAGGTTATCGAGAGATAACGAATGAGGAAAGTGCGAGCAGAGAGGCAACCACGCGGTAGTGCATAATATAGAGAGTGAGTGTGGTGGGTTGCCTATTATCAGAGTTGCGAGAGGAGTACGATGCTTGGTGGATACAGGCAGTTCAAAAACGATAATGTGTCGGAATGCGATAGAGGCGTTGTGTGAAGGAGAGAGGATACCCCAGGTACAGGTATGTGGGTGTAGATTAATCACTTTGAATGGTCCATATAAGATAGAAGGGAAAGTGGGGATAGATTTGAATAAATGGGGAACCGAGGGAGGAAGATTGAAGGTGCACGTAGTGGAGAACATGCCTCGGGAATATGGGGAGATAATCGGGTGCGACCTGTTAGGGAAAATGGGGGCGCGGATAAGAAATAAGGACGGGAAATGGATTATTAGGATAGGAACAAAGAAGTACAGGTGTAAGAGAGTTCTGAAAAAGGACAAAAATAGAGTCGGGGCCATCAACCGGGAAGACTGGAGACAGGTGTTGCGAGAGGAGTACGCGGATGGTTTTTTTTCAAGATATATTGAGTGTAATGGGGGAAACGGTACACGAGATCCCGTTGAAACAGGATAGGGTGACATACGTCAAGGAGAGAAGGTACCCGCAAGCTCTACGGCAACATATCCGGGAAGAACTGGAGAGTTTGAAGAAACAAGGGATCATTACTAACGGCACGTCGCCATACAATAGCCCCCTTTGGGCAGTGAAGAAAAAGAGTCCGGACAACGGGAAGCGGGAGCAGTATAGGGTCGTGGTAGATTTCAGGAAATTGAACGAGAACACACTGAACGAGAAATACCCCTTACCCAGGTTCGAAGATATCTTGGATAGGCTAGGAGGAGCGGCCGTGTTTAGCACTCTAGACTTGAAAGCAGGGTACCACCAGATAAAGATGCACCCTAGGGACCAGCATAAGACGGCGTTTACTTTCGAGAGGGGTCATTTCGAATTTACCCGGATGCCGTTTGGGTTGAAAAACGCGCCTATAACGTTCCAGAGACTCATGGACGCGTTTTTGCGGGGACTGGACGAATCGGTCTGCCAGGTTTACATGGATGACCTTTTGAATTTCAGTAAGAATGAGGCACAATACATAGAAGATTTAAGATGCGTCTTCGACCGGCTGAGACAATTCGGACTAAAGTTGTCCGTAGAGAAATCTATTTTGGGGCTAAACCAGATCAACTTCCTGGGGCATACGATATCGAAGGAAGGAGTATGACCCGATGCGCGAAAAGTTGAAGATATTCAAAAGATGGCAATCCCAACGGACGTGAAGGGAATAAGGAGGCTGCTGGGAACGCTGAATTATTATCGACGATTCGTCCCGGAGATGGCGGGATATTTGGTACCTCTTAACAACCTTCTGAAAAAAGGGAGCGAAGTTGCGATAACTCCCGCGATTGAGGACAATATTCGACGGTGTATGTTGCGGTTGAAGGAGGAACCGGTACTTGCGTTCCCCGATTTTTCTAAATCATTAACCATCACCACTGATGCGATTGAGTACGCGTTGGGGGGGGGGGGAGGGTATGTCGCAGGATGGGAAACAGGGGGAACAACCAGTAGCATATGCCAGTAGACGCCTCACGGAGATGGAAGCGCGTTATAGTGCGTTCGAACGTGAACTGTTGGGTATAGTGTGGGCGGTCGAGCGCTTTAGGCCGTATGTGTTCGGGCGGAAATTTAAGGTCCAAAAGGATCATCGACCCTTATTGTGGGTAGGAAAATTGAAAGACTCGTCGGAGAGAGTTACCCGCTGGAAGGAGTTTTTGAGCCAATACAACATGGAGGTGGCGTATAAACCACGAAAATAAAATATTGTGGCAGATTGGTTATCTTGAGCGCTGCAGGTCAATGCGATAGAGACAGAAAGAGGAGAAAATTCCGGAGAGATACAGAGATTCGTAAGGGAATGGACGCCTGAGGGTGAAGGAGAACTAGAGTCAGGAGAAGCAGAAGAAGAAAGAATGTCGACGGGAGAAGAAAGTGTTACGGAGGAAAGGCCAACGGATATGGAAGAGTGGGAGGAGATCATCAATGACAAGAAACGCCAGATTTTCTGGAAAACCCGGACGTCGGGATTGATGAAGGTGGATTACTCGAAATATGGTAAGTATAGCATCAACACGATATGGTCACATCCGGGAGTAAGAGAAGAGCAGATTTGCAGGGCCTTGAAAGATGCGTCCAGATCAGGAACCACACATTACCTGTATGTGGGAAATGCATCAGTCTGGGAGAAGATAAAGCGCTTATGGCAGACCGAGAAAATCGGAATCGAAAGGACGTTCGTCAGATGCAAGCTCATGGTGGAAACGATCAGAGACCCAGAACGGCAGAAGGAGGTTACTCTGGCATATCACCTGGGGAAGACGAATCACCGAGGAGTAAACGAGACCTTGCAAGCATTGAAAAGGATATATACTTCTGGGAGAAAATGCGAAAGACGATAGAGGAGGTATTAAGGGCATGTGTAGTGTGTCAAACTACGAAATATGTTCGCCACCCTCCAACCGGGCAGCAAGAAGAGACGACGACACCCAGCGCACCGTTAAGTGATCTGCAGGTGGATACATTCACCTGGAAAGGGTTCAAATGGGTTACAGTACTAGACGCATTTAGCAAGATAGCGATGGCATATCCAGTACAAGACCGGTCGGCAGAGGCAGTGATCGCGGCTCTACGAACATGGTTCCAATTCTATGGGATACCGGATACGATCTCTTTCGATGGAGGGAGAGAATTCGATAATGCGAGTCTGCGAAACGAGATGAAGGCATTAGAAATAGTTTGACATATAAACACCCCGGGACACCCCAAGAGTAGGGGAGGGATAGAGAGGTTGCACAGTACGCTGGGGGATCACTTGCGAGTATTCCACGTAGACAAGGGATTGGAGGCAGATCTCGCGATGCCAAAGGCGGTATATAATCATTCTATAAATATGGCTACAGGATTTTCCCCGTTTGAAGTACTCTTCGGACTTCGATAACGGCGAAGAGACGGAGGGAGCACGGTAGTAGACGAAGGGTTGGCAGAGAGATTAGTAAGCAAAATAGGGTAGCCCTCGTAAAAATGTGGGAGAAGGCACACAGGAGGATCGCAGCGGAAAAGAGTAGGAGGGTGGCACGTGAGAATATCCGGGTACGGGATAGGATGGAGGATGTTAGAATAGGGACTATCGTATATCGAAAACTGACATCAAACAGAAGTAAGGAGGCGGTACGTTATGAGGGACCATTAAAGGTGAATGTGATACGCGAACACAATGTAGTAACCATAAAGAGTATCAAAGAGCCGAGGAAACGGAGAACCTTTCACATAGAACAATCAAAGATTCCGGTGGGGGAGCCCAAACAACCCTGATAATGCATGGGTGTCCTCTTTTCTACGGAATCAGATTAGGCGCATTGATAAGTGGTTTATTTTCATTTTCGACAGATGTCGGTTTCATGAGATGTTCAGTATTACTTTTTGTACAACAGTAGTTCATAAGTTTAGATATAAGAATTTTGTATTTATTTGTATTATTGTATTATGTTTCATATTTTTGGTTGTTTACATAGCAGAGTAGTATTTTTTTTTTTGTTTTTGCTTGTTTTATACACTGTGTTCAGAGTGTATTATAGGAGTGAAGTTTACGAAAAGTGTTAACAAACATAAGTTATATATATATATATATATATATATATATATATATATATATACATATGTGTGTGTGTGTGTGTGTGCGTGTGTAATAGATTATGTGATTATTAATGTTATTTCATGCTATTTTTTTTAAATTCTTAAAATTAAAACTTTAAAATTTAATTTTAATTAAACCATGCAAAACGTATTGTCTTTTTTCAGTGAATACATAAGTTAAGTGTGAACTTTTAACATTATCATTATACATTTTTGTTTCTAAATGTAGTATTGATACCTATTGTTTGTTAGCTATTTCAGCTTGTAATTTTTGAATCTAGTAAGTCTTTATGTATGTTTACTGAATTACAGCCGAAGAGAGTTCATCAACTATTTATTTCAGAAGCCAGAGTCTGATTAGACCATTGGAGCATTGTTACCCTTCATTATTAAAAGTCCTATCAGGGTTCGGGTGTTCATTGTGTGAATAGCTGAAGGAAGGGAGGGTGAGATCCACGTGGAGCTCGACTACCCAGAATCAACCCCTATCATTTATGGGCCGAGGCTTAATTCCACAATTTGCCATTGGAGGTGAGGTGCTGCCTTAGGAAACCACAGTGTGACCCCTCCATTTAAGGAGTCACTACCTATCTCAATTTAAAGCTCCTGGATGGGACTTGGCACAACTTCCTAGGGACCTGTTATAGCCGTAAAGATATTAACCCCGGAGGAAGGAAGAGTAATGGAGATGGCACATCGGAAAATAACTCAGGTCGAATGGTGGGAATTAATCTGCTTGGGTGGCCACATCTTTTGAGTATTGTTTGTTTGGCGTTTGGTGTTTTGACTTAATTTTTAATCATTATGGTTACTAGTTGTGTATACGGTTGTTTGTTCAAATTGATGATTTGGACTCAAGGGAACTTAAAACGTTTGTTTCCGTTGAAAATGTGAAATTTTTTCACGATTGTAATAATTTCATTTACTATATATTTCATATAGAGGTAAGTGAAAGTAAAAATAAATTTCATAATAACAGCTAAAATCAATATAAAAACAACTAATAACAATTATAAAAATATAGAAAATCAATAGATATGTGCTATAATAAATAAAAACCGTCAAAGTAAAATCGATTATAAAAATATCTAAAATCCGTTAAAATCAATAAAAATTACTAAAATCGATTATAAAATATTATTGAAAATAATAAACCAAAATATCTAAAAACAATAAAATAACAGGTAAAAACTGTTATAAAAAATATCTAAAATTGATTAAAATATATTAAAAAATACAAAGCTATGTTGAAAATTGGAGGCTGCAGTCTAACCAATAAAAGACCTACACAAAAAATAATATCAATGAATTGAAAGAAAATGATGGATTCGGTTGAGAGTTCATAAGAATTAACTGAAATCAATAAAAACCGATTAAATTACTAAAAACCACTAAAATTATGGGACTTCAAGTTATGAAAAGTATAAATATTAGGAGTTGGTCAATGAGTACTATCGGGTCTAGCCGAGAGCAACTTCAACTTCTGTAACATGTAAAGATTAAGAAGTTATTGGAAAATGTAAAGGTTATGCAAATATTGGAAGGTTACAATCTATAAAATGTATATGGTCGGATACCCTCGTTGGGTACACTCAACCTCTCGAAGGTGGGTACCGAATAAATTGTGGTTTAAATGGGTGTTAGTGTTATAAGCAGGTGATAAATAGAGTTAAGGAGATCGAAGCGCGGTCCGAGTGCACACGAAGACGAACGAGTTTCACCCACTATCTCGGTGAGGCCGAACATTCTCGTACGTTTCGAAGACAGGTTTCGTACGAGAGTAGTCGAAAGGACTCGAAAACTTCGCGAGGACTGATACGAGTGGAATTACGAGCCAGGTTTGTTGATTATAATTAAATCAAGTTTAGAAAAAGGGGAGAAAGTCTAGGAATGGTGAAAAATCAGTTGAGAAGACTGTATTTACATAAAATTTAAATATTGGGAAAGTTGCATAAATCGTAGACATTGAGAAGACTATGTAAACAAGGTAGGGAAATCTCCAAGTGGAGTAGGTGCTACGCCCTAACGGACAGAAAATGTATAAACATTGAGAAGATTATAGAAAATTAAAAAAAAAAAAGATATATAGGCAGGTAAAGGTAAAAATTGGGAAGATTGCGTTAAATGTAAAAATTCAGAACTGAAAAAGGTAAAAAAACTTTGGCTGATATTATGATATTATCTGATGATCCAGATAATATATTATGATATTATATATTGGCTGATGATCCAGATATTATGAAAAGATAAAAAGACTCTATATCAGTGTTCGTAAATGATATAGAAACTTTAAGGATTTAATAGTTAATACTTTTACGGCGTTTCTTTAGACTATGAGGTATTAAAAATACATATAAAGATTAAAAAGTGGTTTTGTTCATTTTTCAGCGAGATGAGTAAAGATAGAGGATTAACAGTTCAAAGTCCAAAAGCTGTTATAAGAGTAAGAAGCCCTACATATTTGTTTGTGTTTTAGAAGCACTGTATATTTGTTTATGTTGTAGAGGTTAGCAGTTCAAAGTCCAAAAGCTGTTGTGGGACTCTTCTATTTATTGACGTTTTAGTGATAAAAAGTTTAAAGTCCATTGTTTACTTTCAGCAAATGAATCAAGAGATATAGGATTGTTCAAGTTTGACATTATCTATTCTGATATCATGAAAGGATTAAAAGATCAAAGTCCATGTTTACATTTCACCTGGACATCATCCAACTTGCTTATACATGATCAAACCTGTTTACATTTTGGTAAAGTTAAATATTGTAAATGTTATGTAAACGTTGTGAAGGTTATATAAAAGGGCTCCGCAAAACGGCCCTATTTATAGAACGAGAATACTCGAATCTGATTGGCTGTCGGATTCCTCCATCACAGATCATATTACCCCCACCACCCGTTATGCAGTGAGCATGAGTCTACCTGCTATGATCCTAATCAGGCAAGTCGAACAGAGTATCAATAAAATATAAATTAGGATTAGTACTAATTATTAATTAGTGTTAATTAAGGATTAATTAATATTCATTAATAAAAATTTACTGCATCGTGTTCGAAGTTATTAATATCGACTCGTGTACTTTAAATTGCGTATCGGTATATTTGTAAATTTGTTAGTCCATTGATTATACAATCAGAGATTAAAAATACATAGAAGATTACAACTTTTTTTTTTACGTATTAGAAACTTTTAAAAGATTAGCAGTTCAAAGTCCATAAGCTATTCAAAGATTAAGAAGCCCTACTACTAGTGCTAATTATGAATTAGTGTTAATTAAGGATTAATTAATATTCATTAATAACAATTTACTGCATCGTGTTCGAAGTTATTAATACCGACTCGTGTACTTCGAAAATATTTTAAAGCTATGAAAAGATATAACCTCGTTTTCCAGCGTGATACAGTCGTTTCGATTTGTCGATATATTTTAGGGATTAAGAGTTCGATAGGAACTTAAAGGATTAAAAGTTAACCTTTTTAAGAATATTGTTTATACTATCAGAGATTAAAAATTCGTAGAACATTGAAAAGTTGTTTTGTTTATGTTTCAGCGAGATAAGGAAGATTGGGGATTAGCAGCTCAAAGTCCAAAAGCTGTTATAGGAATAAGGGGCCCTACTATTTATTTATGTTTTAAGGATTAACAGTTCAAAGCCCGTAAGCTATTCAAAGATTAAGAAGCCCTACTATTTGTTTATATTTTAGGGATTAACAGTTCAAAGTCCATAAGATGTCATAGGATTGAGGGGCCCTACCCTTTGTTTATGTTTTCAAAGTTCATGTTAACATTTCACCCAGAAAAAAGAAAATGGCGTCCGGGGTACAATTATGCCCTATAAGTTGGGTACCTGACCCTTCATCGTATAGGTTAAGATTATATAACCATTGGGAAGTATACAGACTATAAAGTGGGTACCCGACCCTTCAACCAAACTTTAAGTCTCTCAAACGGTAGAAAAACTAAATGGCGGCCGGGCACACTCATGCTCTGTAAGGTGGGTACTTGAACCTTCAAAAGGAAGAGGTAGCCCTTGTGGGTTGATATGTCAAGAGGTGCCGCGGGTCACGTTACTGGATCACTTGACTAAAGCTTTTGGGCGGGCATAGACCAGAAGGTGCAATGGGTTAAGTGATTAGATCATGTGACTAAACATGTGGGCGGATCATAGACCAGAGAATACAAGGGGTCACATGACGGGATAACGTGATTAAAAGGTGTTAGGTCCTTGTCGGTGGAGGATATACCAGAAGGTGCAAGGATTCACGTGGCTAAGGAATGATGTGTTCCTTGTGGACGGAGCATAGTCAAGAAGGTGAAGGGGTCTCGTGACTAGATCGCTTGACTAAAAGTGGTGTGGTCCTTGTGGGCGGAGCATAGACCAGAAGGTGCAAGGGGTCACATGACTGGATCGCATGACTAAAACATGTGGGCGGAGCATAGACCAGAGTCTGCAAGTGGTCACGTGACTGGTTCGCTTGACTAAAACGTGGTGTGACCCTTGTGGGCGGAGCATAGACCAAATGGCGCAATGGGTCACGTGACTGGACCACGTGACAAAAAGGGGCGAGGCCCGATGGTTAAGATTAGGTCAAAGTGAGACCACGTGGTGGTTAACTTAGGGTCGAGGTGAAACCATGTGGCAGTTTAGGTTAGGTAGAGGTGAAAATTCTAATTCAAATTTCCCGCCATGTGTCACGTGACCAAATGCTGGCTACTGATTGGCTGCTCAAAAATGTGTGCCAGCTCGCACCATTCTTATCTACTTGTGGCGTTTGGGTAAAGGGGTTAAATCAGTTTTTTTGTGACAATTTATTTAAGTAATATTTTGTTATTTTTTTTAACCTTTGAGAAAAAGGCTATTTGGTCACTGGAAGTGTTCACATGGACTGTGAATACTGTTTTATTGGCTTATTTCCTTTTTCTCTATCATAATAGAGTGATGAAATAGTAATAAATTCCATCATTATGTCAGAGTGATGAAATTGCTAATAAAGTATCAGAGTGACGAAATAGTAATAAATTCCATCACAATATCAGAGTGAATCAATAGTTAATAAGATATCAGAATGACGAAAATACCTGAGTGTCGAAATAGCAATAAATTCCATCTTAATATCAGAGTGACGAAATAATAATAAATTCCATCATAATATCGGAGTGACGAAATAGTACACAAACTATCAGAATGACAAAAATACCTGAGTGTCGAAATAGTAATAAAGTCCATCATAATATCGGAGTGACGAAATAGTGAATATAATATTAGAGTTAAGAATTAGCAATCAATTATATTATATCAGAGTGAAGAAATAGTAATAAATTCACACTTCAACTTTAAACTAACCCAAAATTGTTGAATTTACTCAAATGTGGGAAGGTATGGTGAGGCGCAATGGGCGTGGCCGCTCACTTTGAACTCGCCCCTCTTCGGCCTCAATATACACAATGGATTTGGGTAGGTTTGTCATCTCCATTACTCTTCTATCCTCCTAGGGCATTAACAGTTAGATCGTTACTTTAAAAACTTTCTAGAAATAGTAATTAGCTCAATACTTCACCTGTCAGGATATTGAGTACAATTTTTTTCAAATCTATCTAATCTTGATCTTTACTAAATAGAATAAAGGAATATGAGTTTATTTTGAACTCAGAATGTGCAAAGAGGGAAACATAAGTGTCGATATTTAATTATATATGAATACGGATCAGTTACGAATCAGTTTTCTGCAGACGATTATTTGAAAATGAATTCGGTCTCCTCACGTAAAGTTAATTAGAACATTCTTAACACAAGTTAATTTATTTATCTCATTATTAAATTGTTATAGTAGTCTGATGTATAAAATAAAATGAAATAATGTAGTAAAATAATGTTATAAAATAATTATGATGTAAACAATTTAATAAATTTCACAATAAAATTTTAATAAAATCTAATACAAAAATTAAAAATTCATTTAAAATAATGTAATAAAATAAAATAGTAAAATAATCTAAGAAAATTAATATGATTTATACAGTTTAATACATTCTAAATTAATCAATAAAAATATTCTCACACTATTTAGGTATGATAAATAAATTTTATTTTTATTATTATTATTTTATTTAATACTTTAGCATGACCTATGATCACACTCATATGAACCCGATATTAAGTAATCTTCATCTTCACACTGATGAACAATTAAATTTAATGCTTTCACCAGTGTGTATGTTCTACCAATGTCTCTGTTCTCTTTCAAGGAAATTCTATAAGTATAATTTTTGATTATATAATCGGGCATTATCAAAAGCATATTTAATATATTCTATAACTGCGCCCACTAACCAACTTTTATCTATATTTAAAAAAATGGTCCATTTTTGTATTGTCCCACTTTTCAGATGGCCACATTTCTATTTAATTTGACATTAAAGTATAATAGTGTATTAATTTACGTTCCTAAATGTTGATATGTCTGAAATGTTTAAAGTTATAATAATAAAAGGCTTAGAGAACCCGAAGGTTCGATGCTGATACCTCCAATCGGTGTCTACAAACCTCGGTCTACCGACTACCGTCCAAACCCAAATCCATTAGATCACCCTTAACACAATCCTCCCACCTACGTTTCGGTCTACCTCTCGGACCTTTACCAGTCGGCTGAGCGTTTATTAACTTTTTAGGAATTCGTTCGTTACTGAGCCCAACAACTTTACACACCCATTTCAACCGTCGCGATAATATCACTTGGATTATATTAACAGGGTGTATACTCCGCAATTCCGCATTGTGTAAACTCCTAAATTATCCAGTTGACTCATCCTTTTTCGGACCTAATATTTTACGCAATATCTTATTCTCGAAGACCTTAAGGCGCTGTCTGCCCTTCAAGGTTAGTCGCCACCTTTCACACCCGTACAGATCTGTAGGCAAGATAATAGTTCTGTCTATGCTAACTTTTAAATTTCTGGACAAAACGCGTGACCTAAGTAATGTTGATACCGAAAAATAGCAAGCATTTCCCGCCTATTACCGCGCCTTTATTTCCTCTTGAATTTCGTTTTTTCTAGTAATCATAGACCTACTTATATAGATATACTTAAATTTCTCAACGTGCTCAAACCTATTTTCTCCTATATCTATATTATCAAAATCGCCACTGTTTCAGTTTTTAACCATATATTTCGTCTTATCCGTATTTATTTTTAGGCCAACCTCTTTACCAGCTTTCATCAACTTTGTTATATTGTTTTATAGTTACCGCGTCATCACTTAATAATACCAAATCATCCGCGAACCCAAGCACGGTTATTTTATTTACCACCTTTCTAATGAAATACTCTAGTGCAAAATTAAATAGGACAGGTGAAAGGGAATCACCTTGTTTTAAACCCGAGCGAACTTCAAATTTCTCCGTAAAATAATTACCGATTCTAACTTTATTGAATGTTTGTCATGTATATCCCTACTAGATTTACTAACTTCTTCGGTATTCCCTGCTGAATCAAAATGTTATACGGTCTCTGGCGATCAATGGAATCATAAGCCTTTTATATTCACAATGTCCCCCGGATTGGCCAAGATATTGTTATTTTCATCTCTAATTCCATTCATTGCGGGTTCAAACCGTTTACGCGATCTGTTTATACCCATGTGCATGTCTCTTACGTTGCTTTCAATTATATTAGTTTCTGTCTCTATTGTTTTGTTTTTAAGATATTCTCGTGTTTTTATTTCTGAGGAATTTAGACGTTTCATTCATTAAGGCTCGGAAGTTAGCATCATTGTTATCCCTTGGATTATTAGAGCTTTTAATTTAAAGGCTTTTCTTTGTTCACACAAGTTTAGACAATCATTATCGAACCACGGTTTGTTCTTTTTGCTGTCCCTTTTCTCAAGACACAAATTACTTACCTCATTTATATTATCCCTAATCCTGGTCCATAGCTTGTCTATATCTTAGCGATCCTCGTCTAAAGATTCTAAGGCTTCAAACCTATTCTTGATATCTACCGCGAATTGATTTCTAATTGAAGGGTTTTTCAATTTATCTAGTCAAAATTTTCGGAACAAATACGGCTTTCTTTTTTTTCTGTTTTTTATATTAAGCTTTTGTCGAAGTTTCGCGATTACTAATTCATGATCTGCCCACATTCTGCCCCACGATAAGACCTCACGTTTATTATACTTATAATTATAATTATAGAAGTTTTAAAGTTGGGCTTCGAAATTTATTTTTGCTAAACAATCCCAAGAAGCTTGTTTTGTCAAGTGGTTTTTGATTAATTATAAAATTTAACAATTATTGTGTGAATATAATTATGGATATATTTTTGCTTTAATAAATCGTTTTAATAATAATCATAATAAATAACTGTAACATAAAAATCAAAGTACATTTACACGAAATACTTCTTTCGATACTTACATTTCTATTTAATTTACTGGAAATACTGTTAATTTAATAAAATTGACGTCACTGAGTGAATACACACACACACACACACACACACACACACACACACACACACACACACACACACACACACACACACACACATATATATATATATATATATATATATATATATATATATATATATATATATATATATATATTTACTTATTCGTTCTCTAGTTCTTTATGGCACTAATGAATTATTTAAAAGTCTCTATTTTGACTCTAAGCCTCAAATATTTTTGATAATTTTTTTTTTTAAAGTAGCATTCATTCGAAGAAAATTTTTAAAATACAACGAAATTAGGATTAAGGAGACAGAAGTCCTTGCAGCAAGCGGCGCCGTGCCCAGGATGTAGATCTTATTTTCATGAAATACATTTTACATTATCATTACCAGGAATATAAGGAAGTAATGTTATTGAATTTTACTAAAGAAGAATTTCATTACTCGTACCCGTATTAAACATTTTATTTTACATATTTTTTTGTAAATAAAGCTTTATTAAAGTAAGTAATTTATTACAATACATCCCAGATCACAGAAAAAAAATAAATGAAAGGTTTCTGATAATTTATTGTAATTATCTTTGCTGAAAACTCTGGAAGTTCGAAGAGAGATATGTGGTAGTTCCTAGTGTCCAATACATAAGAAGAGAGATAGATTTGCCTGCCAAAACTATCGAGGTATCACATTAATGCCCACTATCTACAAGGTTCATTCAAAACAGAAGAATCATGATATGGGCAGAAAGGAATATTGGCGAATACCGAAGTGGCTTCTGGCCCGGAAGAAGTACGGTTGATCATATCTCTTCTATTCGTCGAATGCTAAAGAAGACATATGAAAACAATATTGATTTCCATCACCTCTTCATATATTTCTGCCAAGCATACGATAGTCTAAATAAGAATGAACTGCTTGAAGTTATGAAAACACCTGGGATTCCAGAAAAGCTAGTTGGATTAAATGCGATAACCTTAGAAATTACCAAAAGTAGGGTGAAGTGGATCTTCTGTGTTTCGGATAAACACGAGAGAGAGAGAGAGAGAGAGAGAGAGAGAGAGAGAGAGAGAGAGAGAGAGAGAGAGAGAGAGAGAGAGAGGTTTATGCCACAGAGATCTTCTTTCACCATATACTCATGATTGCACTAGAACAAGAGGCAAGATCAATCAGGACGAACTCAGGAGGAACGATATATAGCAGACGTACAGAACAGTTAGGGGGAGAGAAGTAACCTTTTGGGTTTTCCAGGGGAGGGAGGGGTGTTTGAAGAAGAAATAGAAAAAGTACACTAAAACTAAAATTATATAAGTGGGGATCTAGACAAACTAGGGCAGAAAGGAGAAAGGTTTGTTGTAGACGAAAATTTTGTTATATCCTAGTTTTTTGAGTCTCTGAACTTGAATCTGAGGTTTTCTGACAAATATTTTGCCCAGAACCTTGGTTTTCCATCAACATCTTGGAAACGACTTTATTCAAACAAGACCATTCTCTACCAAATTAAAGTAGAAAAAATGTTTTGAACTTTATATCCACAAAATATTTCTCTTCTATCAATCTTTAAGCCGCTATAGCCCGCTAAATATAAACCCGAATTCCCCAAAAGTGGCAAAAAAGCCATTTAAGGTTCTTCGCATCCTATTTCTATAACAACTATCCATGGTTATGCTACTTATGACCATAAATGATATTATACTTCACGGAATACGCATACAAATACATATTAATATTTATATAAAATGTAAATATATAAATATAAAATGCACATTAATATTTGGTATATCTGTACAAGAAGAGACCCAACGAATTTATATACCTTGTCCTCTTCGTTGTTGGATATCAGTAAAAACAATATGAAAAATGAGGTCGACCAAAAAGCGAAAACGTTCATCATACTCTCCAATGCACGCTGTAAACAACCAAACTTTTTAAAAGCATATCATATTCTTACATGCTATAAGTAGCTGTGAGACAATTTCGTCCTCTTCGATCAATATAAATGGATGTTTGTGAAAATACTTTCCAAAAAGTCCGATCTTGCTACAATTTTGGGTGTTACCAAAAATCAGGCTACTTACCACAGCATATAACAAGCAGAGGAACGTTTCCTGGTTTTTCTTACCTTCCTCCCTCAAAATATCAAAATGATCATTATTAAATTGTGCGGAAGAGAAAAAAATTTAACTTAGAAAAAATGGGGTGGGCTACTGGACTACTTTCACTTCAAAACTTAAAAATAATTTGTAAAATTGTTCAATCTAATGGTTTTCAATTTCTTGATATTAGTAGAGTTTTATGATCTTGCGATGCCATTTGAAAGATTCTACTAACTTCAAGTTATAATGGAAGCCTTAGCTTCAACAGAATTAATGACATTATTAAGTAATCAACAATTTTAACGACCAGAAATAGTATGCGTTAAGTAAAATTTTTATCCTTGCATAAACGATATCCTTTGGGAACCAAACAGCTCTCACATGAACTTTAACATCATTGGCGAACATGTACTGAAATAACGATAGTGAAAAACGTTGCAAGACATCCTGAAATTTAAACAAGCTGAATTCTGCTCCTGAAAGCACCACAAAAGCCAAATTTGCTTCAGATTTTCAAAATTTCTCTTGGAAAGACATATATTAGAACGAGCTTAACTCTGCTCCTCAAAGGTTCAAAACCTTGACTATTCGCCCCTGAATATGAAAAATATAACGAGCTGAATTGTGCCCTATAAATCCTCAAAACACCCTCATTTTCATCTTATTTTTTTTTAATTCTCTTGAAACGGGTGACATTAAAGCTAAATATTCTGCTATAGAAATCTTCAGAACATGTAAATCTTGAAGTTTTTCATCAATTTTCTTGGAAAAGCCTCATTATAACCGACCGAATTGTGCACCAAAAAGCATGTTATGGAATGTATCAAGTATAGAATGAATTTTCAAATTAACATCCATTATACATAATATGGGAAAATGCTTCAGGAGAACTTCTGGAAACCAAAATACCTGAAATTTATTTTGTTTTTTGCCAATAATTCCTAAATGGTGCATTTAATCGAAAATTTTATGATATATTAGATTAAAGAACATCAACTTCTGCGTCTGATGAGTATCACAATATAATAATCCGGTTAAGTGGTGTGATCTAAAACCACGGTCAAACAATGGCGATTTTTTCCAATTTTGCCAAAAACCGAGACAGAGTACTATTTTTGAAATAAGGACATCTCGAAGGACCTCTATCCTCGCCAAAGCTAGTAATTATTTATAGAGCGTTACAATATATGTATGAATGAATAAAGCCTTTTATTACAAAAAGTAACAGAATTTTACTGATTATATTACTATTACTTCACATGCTACTTACAATATTTACAATTTTATACAATATTATGAACTTTTTTTTTCCGTTAATTTATGTGGGCCTTCCCCTTAGGGAGTGATGGTCTAACTTCCCTGTAGACCAATTCCTACTGGGAAGTGGGATTCGCTGTTTTTCTCCACAGTTCCTTTCAGGCTTCTTTGTCTCTGGCTATCCTCATCTAGTATCATGACTAACATTTTAACTTTTTACATACAAAAATCCTATAAATATAAGTGAGGGTGTGAACGGTAAAACTCCTTACTTCCATTTTTTTACATTGTGATATAGGTAAGTAGTTTTGCAGTCCACCGGTTGCTTTAAGAAGAGTGTATTAACGTAAGAAAATAAAGTAAGATTTCTAAAATAACCGTTGCTATCTTGATTTTAATAAAAAATGGAAATGAAAAGAGTTTTTCATTTCACATCTTTAAGTTTATTTTCATCATTTGTCTTCACATTTTTCACATTTTTCCTATCACTTTGATTTTAAACAATTGCTTCGAAACACGCTACAAGCATAGTTAACATAGGTAATATTTACTTTTCAAGTATTTCATGAAGTTTAATACCATGTATGGTCCAAAGTAATGTAACTTGGATAGTTTTTATGGAAATGGGACATACAGAGCCTTAAATCGCTTTTGCAACTTTTTTATACTTCTTCAGCGCGCTCTAGCGGCTTAAAGGTAGACCGTAAAGACATTTTTAAGGATGTAAAATGCAGAAATTTTGTTTACTATAATTTCATATAAGGTGGTCTTCTCAGAAAAACTAATAGTTTCCGTGATATTGGCCAAAAAAAAAAAAAAAATTGAAGTCTTTTGCAACAAAAACAAGGTTCCGGTCAAAATATCTGTCAGCAAAGCTCAGATACGTGTTCAGCGACACAACAAACTGGGGAGAACCAAAATTTACGACTACAACAAAACTTTCCTATATTTTTCCACATATTGTATTATAAAATAAAATGAAAATAATGTAATATGTTTATAAGTAATAATAATAAGAGATTCACATTAAAGAGTAGTAGCGGTGAGTTTGGAGGGAGGGAGGGAGGTGTGTCCTCGACTAAGGGTGGTGCGTCTTTGACTTAGGTGGGCACCTCTGACCAGCAAGAACAAAAACGGTACTTTCAGGAGCTTTATAGGAATTTGGAAAAAATTGGGTATTCAGATAAACAAGAAAAAACCCGAATATATGATTTCCTTAAAAAATTAGCGGCAGGAAGGACAGAACAATGTGCAACTGCTCCACCACACATTTTAGAAAGTGGATAGCTTTAAATATCTAGGGGCTTTAGTGACATCACTGCGGAAACAAAAGGAAGAATCGTAGCAGAAAACAGATGTCGTTTTTCAGTGCGAAAAACATTGCACTTTCGGAACCTTTTACTGAAAGCTACTTATTTATAAAAAGATCTCGAGGTCAATTATCAGATATGCAAGTGGAACGTGGGCCATGACCCAAGAATGCGAGAAGATCTTTTGGATCTGGGAAAGGAAGGTGCTTCGACAGATCGTTGGGCAAGGATGTATTGATGGCCAATGGAAGACAAGAAATAATACAGAACTTCGGGAACTTTTCAATGAACCAGACATATTCACTTATGTCAAATCAAGCCTTATAAGAAGGCAAACCAGGAAGCAAAAGAAGGAGAGGAAGGTACAGGCGAAGATGGATCGATGATGTAGAGGACGATCTGCAGTGCTACGGAAGTAATGTAAGTAAATACAATGTTATGTTATGTTAAACAATATGACTAGAAAGACAAACTAAAAGTGTGTATCGTTTTTTTCTAAAGGGATGAATATGAATATGAAATAAATTCATATGAGCACTGTACAGTTGTTAAGAATAAGGATAATTTTTCGTTTTTGTTTTATCATGTATCTGTATAAATTTAATGACCAGTTGTTAAACAATTCGGTAATCATCCTCGCTTACTTTTTTGAATTGGGAGTGATCGTAAAAGATTTTACTGTTGGAAGTTTTTCCAAGAAGAGGTCACAATGAGGTTTCGATACCCTCCCGAATTTTCTGCAAGCAATACAGTAATCCTGTCTTTGGTATGAAAGACAAATTTCCTTCGTGGAATTTTTCCTCCTTAAACGTTAAAAAAAATGGTCAGGAAGGTAATCCTATCTCATCAGTACTGAACACATTGTGAGGAGCGTAATCCGCCACCAAACCTGCTAACATTCAGATCTAGATCTCTTTCACAGCAGATTTAAAAAAAACAATAAAATTTCTTAAAAATTTTCAACCAATCATATTTAGGGTTAGATTCAAGCCCTAATTTTTCCGCAAACTGAAGGGCTTTTTCTTTCAGAATATCACTTCCGATGGGTGAATTTTGACCTCTGGTCAATTAACTAAACAATCTTCAAGCCGAGGGAACTCACCTTAGCGAACCCGCTTCCAGGCGTCGTGAAGACTACTTTGAAAACTATATTCTCTATTTTTCAGAATTTTTAAAAGAGTAGATGCAGGAATCCCAAAAGACTTTGCCTACTATTCTTTTAATACTGCTTTTCACCGCTTCAATTACGTTCCTTTTTTGAAAAATCGGAAGAAACGAATTCTTTTTCGCGCTCATCTTGAATTTACTGATTAAAAAACTGTAAGAAAGTATGTAAGTGTGGAAACACCAGAAAGAACAGACGCTCGCTATAAAATAATTTTAATTTCAGTTTTAACGCAACCGTAAATAAATAATAGTTTTTAATGTTTTTAGTTTTACGAATCTCTTTTTTGTCTCTTATATAGTTCTTGATGATAATGTAGGAGGGAATACTATAACTATAGACAAAATTTATATTTTTTATTTTTCTCAGCCGTTGAGTGACGTATTTTAACCAAGTAAAATCCTCGGGTTATGCTCTATACCCTTCAGAATAAAATCTTTTTTTTTTTATCATTCAAACGATTAAATAAAGCATTTTTGAAGATTTAAAATTCGGAGATGTGATTGTTGTCCTCAGATGATGTAGCCATGGTATTGTAATAATCTGATGTACCCATGGATATACCCAGGGCTCACAGTGAGGGTTGATAGCCCCGCGGCCCGAAAATGAATTATTAAGAAACCCCACACGAAAGCCTCGGTAATAGATACTGATCAATGGAAAAAACGCGGCAAACGCCATAGGTTTAATATTGGATTTTGGAATGTTCTTACCTTGTACAGACCCGAAGCACTCAATGTACTCCTGAATGAAATAGATCGATACAAACTGGACATAGAGATTCGACATATCCAAGAGATTCGATGTACCGGAAAGGGCACACTGGAGAAAAGAAACCATACAGTCTATTACAGCTGTCATGACCGACTACACACCTTTGGGACGGGATTCATAGTTTGAAAAGAATTCCGAAAACTGGTAATTGGATTTAAGGCAGTAAACCCAAGAATCGCTGTGCTGAGAGTTCGTGGACGATCCTACAACTTCACAATTTTGAGCGTGCATGCTCCGACTGAGGATTCAAGTGAAGAAGAAAAGGACGAGTTCTACGATCTGCTCGAGGCTACCTTAGACTCCCTACCTCTCTATGATATGAAAATAATTGCGGACGACCTGAACGCCAAAGTTGGACGGGAAGATATTTATATCTCTACCATTGGTAAGCACAGTTTACTATTAAGCACAGTAATAATAACGGCCGACGATTTACCAGCTTCGCTGCATCCAAGAATCTTAAAATTGTAAGCACATTATTTCCGCATAAAAATATCCACAAAGGCACCTAGACATCACCGGATGGACTCACTGTCAACCAAATTCACCATTTTCTTGTAAGTGACCGACACGTTAGTAGCATCACTGATGTCCGAGTATTCAGAGGAGCCAATGCTGACTCCGATCACTTCCTGAGTATTGCCCAGGTTGCTGCAAAGATAGCCATTAACTCACCCAGGCCATAACTCCGAAGCAAGATAATTAATGTTGCTAGATTTAAGGACCCCCAGATCAAATAAACATATGCAGAAACATTAGATTCGAATATAAGATCTATGCAGACCGCAGAAGATAATATAGGAGATATCTGAAGCAGCTGCCAGAAGACTATCGAGAGAGTCTTTACCGAAACCGTTCTGGGAACTGCGGGAAAGGAGGTCAGGAATTCTTGATTTGATGAGGACTATCGGACTGCCACAGAGGTCAAGAATACAGCATACAAATCAATGATCAACAGGCGTACACGTGGAACAGTGGAGAAATATAGAAGGAAAATAAGAGAAGAAAATGTTAGAAGAAAAGAGAAGAGAAGTGTAGGGAGCTGAAGGAGTCAGAAGAATCCAGGACATTCGGAGACACCAGGAAGTTCTACCGCAGCGTTAACAGGAGTAGGAAACCCTTTAAACAAATTCCTTCGATGTGTGTTGATGAACAGGGAGCTCACCTATCCACAAGCCTGCCTAGCTGAATGGAGAAGATACTTCGAGAAGCTGCTGATTGGTCCAATCGCTGAAAGACAGAAAGAACCACAACTTATAGGCATTGAAGAAGATGACATAGAGCCGCCAGATGAGGACGAGGTCGCTGATGCCATCAACGGGCTAAAGAACAACAAGGCCCTTGGGATTGATGGACTTCCCGCCGAGCTATTGAAGTATGGTGGAAACGAGCTAACCAAGCTCATTCACCATTTGATTATAAGCATAGGGGTGAAGAGATTATGCCAAGTGACTGGAAGAAGACCGTTATATGCCCAATACATAAAAAGGGCAACCTATTGAAGTGCTCCAACTATCGTGGTATTGCTCTACTCCCTTGCGCTCACAAAATTCTATCCAACATTTTGTTCCAAAGACTTTTACCGTTTGCAGAGCGAGAGCAGGGCCACTACCAAAGTGGATTTAGACGCGGAAAATCAACTATAGATCAGATTTTCTGCCTGAGGACCATTATGGAAAGAATGGAAAGCGAATATCAGATAAAAACACACCATCTCTTAATCGATTTTAAATCAGCCTAAGACACAATCGATCATGGGAAGCTCTATGAGGCGTTAATTAGTTACCTAATTAGTTATAGTTAATTAGAACTAGCGATAATTCGTGACCCGATCGGCGGACTGGAGGATTTACTCCAGTGAACTGGAGGAGGTACTTGCGGATAGAGACAGGGAGGAGATGGCGCCGAAAGAGGAGGAGTCAGAGATTGACCACAGGATGGCAATGCTGACGGGCGCCATCACAGAAGTGGCGAGTATATCCCTCCGATGCCGAAGAGTGAGAGTACGTACGGTCCCATGGTGGACGCCGGCATTAACCCAACTGAAGAGGGAGTATTACAGGGCCAGGCGTAGGTGCCAGGAGTGCAGAGACGACGAGAGGAGACCTGCACTCCGCGAAGAAACCAAGCGTAGGTATAGGGTATACCGAAATGGCATGCGTCACCAGAATAATAGGTCCTGGGACGAATTTATTGTCGAAGAAACGGAGAAGAACCCCTGGGGAATACCGTACAGATTGGCGCTGGGCAAGGTGAAGCCCCTCACGATGGTGGCTTCCCTTATAGATGGCTACGATGTACATAGATTTTACGTCCGCAGGGATGACTTGTCCCAGGACAGCGAAGTGGAGGCCATGGTGAGACGCACCACGGAATACCCGCCTGGTACCGACCTATGCCCACCAAGGGGTATGATGATCTACGATGACTATTTACAAAGGCGTGGTCATGGGTATCCTCAGGTACGCATCCCCAGCGTGGAGCCAACACCTCACGCAGCTACAGAGAAGGAGACTGGCCACAATTCAGAGACTGGCTCTGCTTAGGGTCACTAAGGCCTATAGAACGGTGTCGCATGAGGCGGTGCATGTGCTAGCCGGAGCGATGCTCCTGGATCTCGTCCTCATGTAGGACCGGATAAAGTACGATGTGAAGAGGCAGGGGCTTGACGCGCTACCGGAGGTGCTCCGGGCCAGAGGTCGCGAGACCCCTAATCAATGGAAGAGGATATTATTAGGACATTATCGAAGAGTGGAATGGACATTGGGTAGGGAGCCAGAAGGGAGCTACCCTAAGGAAGTTCTTCCCCACCGTCCAAGAAAGGCTGAAGGCTAGATGGGTCCTCCCTGATTACTGGGTCTCGCAGATGCTGACAGGACATGCAGGTTTCCGAGGGAAACTACAGGAACACGGAAAGGACATAGACCCTCAGTGCCCCACCTGTGGAGCCCCTGAAACTGCAGAGCACGTGTTCGTGTCCTGGACCGAAGTAGAAGGACACCGAGCCAGGTTGTCGAGAAGTACCGCGATCTTCGCCCTCGCCGAGTCGGACTTCCTCCGTCTGATGGAGGAGGAGGCATACTCCTTCTTAAATGACTTCATATACGGGTGGAAGGAGGTGGTGGGCCCTGAATACTTCACCCTGGGAAGGGCCAGACAACCAGACGAGGGCGAGCCTCAAGATGTATGATACCGGACGGATGCAGACTGGAGGATATGGGATCCGGACGGATGCAGTGGACCAGGAGGGCTGGACCAGTATCCGGACGGATGCAGCTGGAGATGGGATCCGGATGGATGCGGCTGACCAGGAGGGCTGGACGGCACCAGACGGATGCAGAGCGCCGGGAGGGCTGGCCACGCCGCCCGGCAGAGGATATTTTTCTTCCTGCACCACTGTAGCAGGAAGAAAAAAAAATTGTGCCCTAAAAGTTTTCTCATAGAATTTTGTACAAAAAGAGAAATTTTAAAAATAAAGAGTCGTTTTATGGGACCAGTGGCATGCGTTATCCCAGCACACTAGCCCACTGCTCCCGAACCCCGTATGCCAGAAATGGCTAGGAAGGGGGATAAAAAAAAAAAAAAAACGTTAGTTTTTACATCCCAACCAAGCTTATCAGACTGATAAGATTAACTATGGAGGAGGTGATTTGTGTTGTGAAAATTCGGGGCAGCACTTCAGAAGAATGCTTGTTAAAAAGAGGAGTGAGACAGAGCGATGCCCTAGCATGTTTAATTTTCCTCCTAGCTCTAGAAAAGGCAGTCCAAGACAGCCAAATTCAAACGACTGGCTCAATATTCAATAGAACAGTACAGCTGCTCGCTTTTGCAGATGACATCGATATAATCGGACGCTCTCGGCAGGTGGTGGCACAATCTTTCCTAGAGCTCGAGGCTGCAGCGAAGAAACTGGGTTTGGTTGTGAGGGAGCAGAAGACAAAATATGTGGCAACCCTGGAGAACCCAAGATAAGAAGACAGGGTAGACTTTGGACCCTACAAGTTAACAGGATAACCAGTGATAACAGAACGGATGCAGAAGTAAGCAGGAAGATTTTAACGGCCAACCGTTGTTACTACGGATTGAGAGATCACTTGAGAAGTCGCTTAGTGATCCAACGCAGTAAAATCGTCCTATACAAAGCGCTTATCCGTCCAGTTTTAACCTATGGGTCCGAGACCTGGAAAACAACCAAGGCAATGGAACAGGACCTCTTGATACTAGAGCGCAGGATCCTTAGAAGAATTTATGGCCCATTATTTATTAATGGAGAATGGCGGCGCAGGAAAAATCAGGATGTTTACACTAGGTTGGATGAGCCTGATGTTGTCAAGTTTATTAAAGCAGGACGACCCAGATGGGCTGGTCATGTAGCCAGGATGGCAGAAGATATGGTCCCAAAAAAGCTATTGACGGAGACTGCATGGAGGCCGACGCACCGTGGTTCAAAACGCACTTTTTCGGGACAAAACTCCGCCCTGGTCGTTCTATTTATGATAGAGCAACCATCTCAACGTCATTTTACTCCTAAGTAAATTTACTTTAAATGTTTAGATTATCAAATTTTTAGATAATTTTAATTTGATAAAAATCTATAATTCTTTTTGTATTTTTCATTAAAAAAATTTTGCTTACTAATAATTTTTGTATATACCAATATTTTCTGTATTTCCCTTTGTTTTTAATTGTTATTAAATAAGTTTAATAAAATATAGGGTTTTATATCAGAACTGCTGATTTTTTACGATTTTTCCAAAAATGTCGTCAAAATTATAATTTATTTGCATATCTCAATATATACATAACATATTGGAGTGCGAAGTGTGCGTAAAATTTTAGTTTTGTTTCTAGATTTTACCATGAAAATTTTAAAACTACATAAAACTGCATCAATTTCTACGCTTTAGACGAAACGTAACGCGTATTTCGCTATAGAAATGTTTTCAATGAGTAGACCAAACAAAATTTGTCAAAAAAAAAATAGTTAAATACTTAAATTAAGGTTTTCAGTAGAAAAACCATAGTGAAGTTCTGCCCTAAGCGAGATAGGCTACAAATGTGTTTTTGTAGGGTATTTTTTATTTATTTTTTTATTTTATAAATACAATTACGTAATGTGATAGCTACTATTAAAATGATAAACTAGAATATCAGATAAGATGTAATTAATATTAAAAATAAGAAAAATTCTGCCCCGAAAGGCGATACAGCTATTTTTTATTTTATTTTTTGATTAATTATGACTTAATTAAACTTTTGACGAGTGCAACTCTTGAAGGAGAGGACAGACAGTCGGAAAAGCTCGTGAATATCTGCTTATCTGCGGGTATGAATAAATTGGAATCCTTATTGGGCCATTTTTCAAATAAGTACGAGGATTGTCCAGAACATTTTCAAAGCCTATCTGAAGAACTTAAATTATAATTTCTAAAAGAATTCAAAGCGAGAAGGTTAGATTGAAACGGAATGACGGAACGTTTTTTCGCAATTAATCTTAATGGGATAAATCGTTCATATCAGAAGGTTTACAGCCACAAATGGAAGAAGTCCAGCATGGTTAAATGGAGCTGATGCCTTACATAGTAAAAACATTGTTTACTTCGAAATTTTCAAAGTTTCGCATCGATAGATAGTGCCAATGCTTCTTCTTTAATAAAGTAGTCTTTACTTTTACGTTTTGCAGGTTCTTCAGCAATTTTAAGGGTATTTATTTTTTTTTGCGACATTGCCATCACTAGCCTGACAAAGATTGTATTCACGAGCTAATTGAATTTCATTTCTTGAAAACGTGGCATTTCTTAAGAAGGCTCTTCTTTGTTGTTTTTTTTTTGCAGCAATCAAAGAAAAAAGTAGAAATTGATGCATAGTTTTAAAATTTTCATGGTATAATCTAGAAACAAAACTAAAATTTTACGCACACTTCGCACTCCAATATATTATGTATATATTGAGATATGCAAATAAATTATAATTTTGACGACATTTTTAGAAAAATCGTAAAAAATCTGCAAGTTGTGATATAAAACCCTATATTTTCTTAAACTTATCTAATAACAATTAAAAACAAAGGGAAATACGGAAAATATTGATATGTACAAGAATTATTAGTAAGCAAATTTCTATATGAAAAATACAAAAAGAATTATAGATTTTTATCAAATTAAAATTATCTAAAAATTTGATAATCTAAACATTTAAAGTAAATTTACTTAGGAGTAAAATGACGTTGAGATGGTTGCTCTATCATAAATAGAACGACCAGTGCGAATTTTGTCCCGAAAAACTGCGTTTTGAGCAACTGTGCGGCGTACTGGAAGGCCTAATCTGCGATGGAAGGGACTTTGTGGACAGTGATGCGGAGGACTTGAAGTTGGAGGCTGGATGGTGGCAGCACAGGACAGGGAAGCCTGGCGGTTGCTGTTGGTGGAGGCCATGATTCGCTAGCGGGTTGTAGTGCCACACTAAATAGATAGATAGACAAATGGATGTACCAGTGGAGATGGGAAAGAAAGTGCAGTTTTTATGTATAAAAACCACAAAGGCTGAAAAAAAAAGTTTAATGACTTATAAATTCTTACTTGATTAACAAAAATTAATATGTGAACTTATTACGAATAAACTAAAAAATACAAATAAACTTCATTGATTGAACTCAAACCCAAATTGAAGCCTACAAAGTTCACAAACAATTTTGGAAAGTTCTATTGACAACGAAGTACATCATCTTAATGTGTTTAAAGCCATTTTATTTTCTAGAGGGAGAAGGCAGCAGGTAGATTATGGTTTCGATGACTTCAAAATCAAAAATAAATTTTCGAAAATTTGATATTAAACTAGGACTGGAACAAATAATCATATAAAACAGAAAGAAAAGAGCAAAAATGAAGATGAGATGTTTTTTTTTTTAACGTAACCTTCAGAAAATATTAAACATTCAATGAGCAACTCAGTATGGACAATTCACATCTACTAGGAACCGCCACTCTACATTTCCTCCTGTCTTCAAATTTTAAAATGAAATATCCTTAGGTACAACTATCCTTTGGTACAGAGTTCTCCTCTGTATAACTGTTGATTTTTATTAATTTAGCCACTCGACGAGACACGACTTTTGTGTTTTATACATGTATGCCATTCTTAAGCAACCAAGTCCTAGAATGTTTTTTTTCCTATCTATGCACATATGTTTTATTTATATAGGACACCTCATGCATAGTCCACAACACCTTCCGAAGAAAAGGAAATATTTGCAATGAAGGGAAGGAGACTGAGAGTTCTCGAATTATAGAAATCAATGGCCTCTTGATGAAGCCCTTATATCCTAGACCGCCCTTTAAACCACTCAAACCTCTTATGCAAACCTGACACCCATCAAGAGGGGTCAGGTTCCTCATCCTTTTTAAGGCTATTGCTACCGCTAAGTATTTCACTATGAGGCAGTTAATGAGAAATTCGCTATTAGGTTTCTGCTAGTTTTCAAACAGATTAGAACATCTCATTACAGAAGAGCTCCTCTGCTGATCGAATTGAAAAATAATTACGCTATAAATAATAAAAACAAATGAACTAAATATCAAATATTCTAGATGAAAAACCAAATATTCATAGTGGTAGTCAAATTTAAAACCAAAAATAATATAAACCTATTTAATGAATGCCGCCCACATTTTAGGCCATCTTCAGGGTTACAAAGAACAAGATGCAATAAAGATGATAATTACTGTGCCTTGTTCTTTCTAGGCCTAAAGAAGAGCTACGTTGGGAACGCGGACTAAATGTGGGCCGAAACGTTGGAATTCATTTAATAGTTTTATAATATTTTTTGTATTGATTTTTAACACCATCCTAACCTCTTTCTCCTAGATTAATACCCTCAACTATTCAGTAAATGATAAATATGAAATAGTTGAAACTTTAAGGTTTTAAACTGCGCAAAATAAAACCTAACAATGGCTTGAATAACTTTAAATTCGAAGACGAATAAAAATTATAAAACATTTGCAAATAATTTTTTGTTGCTTTTTAGTTATTTAGTCGATTCCAACAGCTTGGCTACTATGAACTGAGAAACCCTGATCACTAAAAAATCCTATAAGCTACGTCACTGTCCACCTTTTGGACGTTTACCCATCGCGCAGTGCGTTCTATAGTGGACAAAAATCAAAATATTTTCCAAAACTAACCCTAAAGTAATCCTTACACCATTGATACCTAAAATTAAAGCCTTGTTTACATTTCAACATAATATTTCTATGTGACCTAATACAATGGTCAAACTTTAAAAATCAATTTCGTACGAGTTTATCGCTTCATCAGAATTCTCGTTCCAAGTGCATCTCTTCTCTTACATTAGGAAAAAAAAACATCGCCAATCGTATAATTTACTGACCAAGGTATGCATTTTATAATAATACATTTGAATCGGAAAGATTCAATCGTTAGAAAACATTACATGCATCTAAAGTATTACCAATCCATTTTATTTGTAGTATAGTCTTTGAAAAAGCTAATACAAAAAATCGTCAAATATCGTTTAGTACTTTTTGCATATTCTTGATGCTTTGTGTATTAGCTTTAATTTCCAGTATAATATGACGGCTTATGCGTCTTTCATGAAAAGAGCGATCAAATGCATCTGTATTCGATGTACAATAAAGTATTTTGGCTGGCTTTCAACTGGAAACAGTGCTGCTAGGAACCGTCAAAAATGTTACATTTTGGCTTCAGCAGAATGTTAGTTTGTTTAAATAATTGAACTTAGTTTTGTTTAATGAAAAAAAACTACTGAAATTTCTTTATTTATATTATTCATATCGTTAGTGCACGAAAAATGTTTAAAAAACCTATTAAAAACTGTTGTTCTAGATTTTTTGGCTATTATCTGTCAAAAAGAAATTATTGAGACTGCACCAATACCCAGAGATCCTCGGCCTCCTTCAAATTTTGTCAAACATATAAAACATTGTCAGCTACTATGCACCCAGCTAAACTAAATTACCTACTCTGGCAGTTACTCGTGTCTGAGTAGAACCTATGGTACTAAAATATCAACAGATACAGCCGAAGCCTGTTGAAAAATTGTGAAATATCTCACCGAAACTAATGCGCATTTTTACACGTACCAAATACGACAGGAGAGATCATTGAGGATAGCGATTAGAAATATGCACTCCACAAAACCAGCAGATGCCATAGAGGAGGAACTGATGGCTCTAGGTTATTGAGTCCGACAAATAACAAACGTTATAAAAAAAAATAAAGAACAGTCAGGTGTTAAAAATAAAATCCCTGTACCACTACTTTTCGTAGACCTAGAACCATCGCCGGGGGTGGAAAAAAATTACGATATTAACAAAACATATTTGCAAAACCTTATATCAAGAGGGATATCTTCAGTGCCATAATTGCCAAGCATATGGCAATAACAATTACACTACAACCATTTACCGCGATGCGTTGAATGCGACGAACAGCACAAATCAGATGAGTGTAACAAACCAAAAATGCGCTTTATGTGTGAAGGGATATCCGGCTAACTATAAAGGCTGTTGGATTTATAAGAATCTTAAATGAAGATTCCAAAAACCCCGGTACCAAGATGAAACGATTACACCAAGAAGAGAACCTTCTAAAATTGTGGAATCACCTCTTACAGACTTTCAGCAACTCATCCATAGCAACATTGATGAGGAGTAGATTGAGACTACCTCCCTTATAAAATCTGGAGGGGGTAGACTTGGCACCATTGAGTCGGATGACACCCTTCGGACCCTGCTAGACTGATTTGATGGCGCTAATGAGGTTAGAAGGGACATGCCTCTTCTGGAGCGTCCTCCAAATTTCTTCACGAGGAACGGTATCGACAGGAGCTTTTAGGTCCAGGAAGGCAAGATACATGCCTCTTTCCTAGACTTTCTCAGTTACCATCCGGAGGGAGAGGATGTGATCCTGAGTTTTCCTGTGAGGCCAGAATGCTGCTTGTTTCTCTTCCAGGTCCCATTCCACGTTGTTTCTCAGAGCTGCTTAAGAATTCTTGTATATGCTTTGTACACTACAGAGAAGATGAATATCGGCCTATAGTTTTCGCATAGAGTTGGGATTCTTTACTTATAAAGTGGGGCAATCAGGTTTTACTTGTCTGGTATCCTCTTTTCATACCAAATTCACTGGAAGAGGTTCTGCAGAGCTTTCGTAACTTCTGGTCCAACATACTTCACCAGTTCCAGCGAAATCTCATTAATACCGGCAGCCTTGTCAAGCTTTATATTTTCTATTGCAGCTTCGACCTCTTCTTACCGGATAGCATCATCCATATCTGATAGCAAAAAATATTCTGTCCTCGGAATACTCCTTCGGTTTTCTGGACCTCTTCGATCAACTTCCATAGTAAACTTATTTTGGCAATAGCTTCGCCAGGCCTCTAGGATTCTTCTTTCAACTATTTCCAGGTTGCTGTTCTTCTTCTTTATGCTCCTGACAGGCTTTCCTTTCTTTCCTGTTTTTCTCCATGTCTGTTCCTAAGTCCTCCCAGACCCTGTTACAGTTCTTTTAGCTACATTCGTTTTTAACACATACTGTTCCCAGTTTTCAGTGCTCCTAGACCTCTTGTACCTGATCCAAGCGATATTTTTCTCCTTCACAGCCCTTGCCACATTATCACCCCACCACTTCGTCTTCTTCGTAGTAGATGTTATCTTCTTCAAACCAAAAACCTCCCTAACAGCATGTTGTATGCAGTTCTTGATGGAGATCGTTCAAGTCATGGTCGACATACGAGTAGACTTCCACCAGCTTAGTCCTCAGAGCATCTTCATTCAGCCCCTTCTTTCCATGCTGTTGGATGACCCCTATTGCAAGCCTTCCATACGATGTCGTCTTGATTTTCCTAGGCTTCACAATCTGGGTGTCAGCAGCCAAAATGTCTGTCCCGAGCTCCGCTCCTCTGATTACCTTGATGTCAGTGAAGTTGGGGCTCTAGAACCACGAATTCTCGTGGACGGACATTGCTGTATGTACTCAATTTCCAACGTTTTAACCTTCGTTCACCCAAATCCCCTACATACTGGCCTACTGAGCCTAACCGTAATCCGGATATCCTTGATTTATTCATCCATAGCGGATTAGGCCCTCTGCTACGTTACTCGTCTTTATGATCTTTCTTCTGATCAAAGTCCATTAATCCTAACAGTATCAACAGCTCCCATTCCGAAATCCTCCCCACCATCTTTCATCAGAGTCCCAATTAACTGGAACCTCTTTCGTCAAATCCTGAACAATGAAAATGACCTCAGAGTAAGAATAAAAACCCAAAATACCATGATGATGCTGTGTATTCATTTACCACCACACTACAACAAGCTGTTTGGACTGCTCTTGCAACCAGTCACTCCCCAAGAACTCCTAACAAAAACCATTTACCACAACACCTCATAGGCCTAATCCATATCAAACGTTATGCCAGATCATTATGACAACGTACCAGACATCCAAGCGATCGCCATTCCAATAACTATTATTCTAAACAATTAAAGCGGGATTTGGCAACCTTTCATTCTCAATCCTTTAATTCTTAACTATCCCCCCTCTCTGCTCTTGACAGTTTCCTGTGGAATATAAATAAAATAATTCTAAAATTCCACCAAATTTTCCACCCACTCCAAAGAAGTGATGGCTTCTGGGTAGCGTCTGATAAAGATAAAGCTGAGGAATTCGCCAAACACATTTACTACCCACCCAGACTCCCATCCCACCCACACCACTACAGTAAAAGAATTCCTCATATCACCAATACCACTCTCCTTACCTCCTAAAGCTGTTAATCCCCCTGAGGTCAAATATCTCCTGCAAAAACATGCTCCCCGTATATCCTCTGGATACGATCTTCTTACCTCTCAGATCCTTCAACTTCAACATCCACCTAAAGCAGTCAAGTTCCTTACATACATCTACAATTGCAATCATATATACCACCCACTTTCCTATCTTACGGAAACATTCCAGGATCATCCTATTTTATACATCCTGCGAACCTTCCAACAGCATGGCATCTTATAGACCAATCATCTTACTCCCAATCCTTTCAAAAATCTTCGAAATTGTCATTCTCTAACGAATCCTACTCATATTAGAATCTCAAAATCTTCATGGAGCCCACATACTAGACTTAAAAGACAAGAACTTTATCGACGATTTGGCCAATTATGTAGACTGCTAAACATAAAATCTTAGCTATCAGCTCACAACAAACTACTAATTTACAACACAATTCTGAAATCTGTCTGGACCTACGGACTCGAACTCTGGGGGACAGCTAAAGTTTTCGAACATCTAACGCATCCAATCCTTTCAGTCCAAAGTCCTTCGAACAATAGCCAATGCTCCATTCTGTGTAACCAACAGTATCCTACATCATGGTCTTAATATCTCCTTTGTTTCAGGACTTATTCCATCCGAATTTCACCACATCCTTACTCATCATCCTAATCCCTTAGCACAATCCTCCTCGAAGATTGAAACGGCAGTGGCCCCGATACCTGTTGTAAATATGTATATTGGAGTTCAGGCAATGGCCAGATTCTCCATTCAAGCTCTGTATTTCTGCGGCTATAGCGTCCTTGCTCAGTCTTTACTGGCTTTTAATGTCAGTGACACGATTGAGTGAGAGGCGCTGGGATATCCTGGGGTCATGCTTTTATATCCATAAGTGGGGGGACAAGCCTGGCTCAGTGTTTTCCAGGCCGATTGTAAGTAGTGTATATAATTATTCCTGCGTTTAAGATGTTGTATTTATTTTATTTTGGATTAATTTCTTTATTATGTTTATTTTTCTATTATTTCATCTTTTTTTTTCATTTTTTGTAAATATGATGTGAATGATTTCTTTGATCACTACTACCCTTGCTGATACAGAATGTAATATTACTCAATAAATAATAAAATAAAAAAAATTATCTGTCAAATAGTCATTTTTTGACCCATGCTGTGGGGTATTCATAATTAGGATGGTATTTCCTCTAAGAATACACAATCATTTGATTATTTTTCCAATAAACCCCCTATGCAGCGCTAGTTAACATTTTATGGAACCATTCATTATTTAGCCCAATATCGTTCGGCCATTTCAACCGCCGCGAGACTATTAATTCAAATATATATACCGACGGTGTGCTCCTAAATTCCACGTTGTTTAGCTTCTAGCCATAAAGTTCTTTAGAAACCCGAAATTCATAGCCAAAATTCATTATACGTTCTATAGCCTTAAAAACTTATCAAACAGTGATTTTAGTAATTGGGTAGTTGTAAATAATTGGCAATGAGGGTCAGTATTTCTTTTTGTTACTTATTTACTGTAAAAAATTTTATCCATCATACTACAATATTCTTTTAATTCCTTCTACACTACGCTTCAGACAGTTTCGTCCATACCCAAGAGTCTCACCAATAATCCTAAATATATTCAAGTATTACAACATGCTATAATCAATATGAAATGATAGCTTGGTAACAAATATTGACAAATTTAAATAAATAAATAAGAATAATAAAATATTGAGGTTTGTATGTACAAGAAGATGGTATTATAAATTAATAAGATAAATAGAAATGATTATTATGAAATAAATAATTGGGATGCAGTCAACATAGTACATTTTTTATTGTACAAGCAGACTCAATATGTGTTTCGGCTCAATATGTGAGCCATCATCATTGCAATGATGGTTAAAAAATATATTTAAGAAAAATATGTGTTTTGTATAATAAAATGAAATTAACATGCTGTAATATTTAGGTACATAGTAAATATGTAAATAGTAAATATTTGAATATATTTAGGTTAATAGGGGAGACACTTGAGAATGGAAAAACCAGTTCGAAACGTAGTGTAGAAGGAATTGAATAATAAAAGAATATTGAATGAAGGATTTCCAGAAAATAAATAACAAATTAAATTAAAATAAACCATCAAAAAGAAAAAGTTTATAACTTTTTTTTTAAAGAATAATTAACCCATATTTATAATTTAAAAAATAGGAACTGTTCAGTTCGGATACTGAATTAAACAAATATTTAATTGTATAATTGGAATTTTCATTTCTAAATATTTTATTGACTTTTAAAATTATGATATGGAGTTTGAAATTAATAATTTCATGTTTACAAATATTTGCTTTTGATGCTTATATTTAACATTTCTGGGTATATTGATTCATAACTAACTGGGTTACACATTATTTTCCATTATTGACTATCGGATGTACTCAATGTACCTTATTGACAACAAAGCTATTCTTGTTGTCGAGCGATCCTTTTAATTCATTAAAATACGAATACGAATAACTAAATATAGAACAGTTGACATCCGCATGATGGTATAGAAGGATCAATCTAATTAGGGATTGATAAATTATTTGCCACTTCTATAATTTTGTTTTATGGAAAACTAGATTTAATATGTTGTTATATGTTAACATGTTGGTACTCACTAAGGTTTTGCCATTGGTGAGTACCAACATGTATTTGATTTCTTGTCTTAATTAAATTCATAATTCATAAATGTTATATAATACTGATTTATATTACATCTAATTTAATATGTAAAATAATACCAAACTATATTTTGAACTGCTTATTTTTTTGAATATTTGTGTGTTTTTAGAACTGAAGATTATGTATAACAGTATGTATGTATAACATTCGTATGTATGTATAACATTCGAAACTAGTTTTCAATAAAACAAAATTATAGAAGTGGCAAATAATTTATTAATCCCTAAATATAGAACACTTTCCACCACTAAAAGTTAACATTACAGCGAAATTATTTTTTCAATAGTTTCTGCATTTTTAATAAACCATTAATTAGGCAGTATATTCTAATAGATATATGGTTTTCCTCGATTTTTAATTTAAACTTGGTTCCTCTATTTTGGTTCCTTTATCTTATATTTCTCACTTAAGACATTATAGTATAACCTCCATCAGTCTCCAACACGACTTTGTTTGTTTTATTTTATTTATTTTAAGCACTTTTATGATTTATATGAAGTCTTTTCAACCTCATTTGATGTTTGGTTTTTAATAAATGGCAAACAATTTACTTAGAGAGCTGAGTGGTTTATCCTCTTTTTAGTTACTCATTCAATATTTTATTTAGTAAATCTGTTCGACATTTTGTTCAGTACCTACCATTTTTCAATAAGTTTAGCATCAATATTTTTTTTATTTTATTTATTTACAAAAATTTACAACTGTATAAGATTATACAGCAAGTAAATATGAAAAAAGTACATAGCACTTGATAATGACGTGAGAAGGAGCTACCCATTGTAGCACTTCGATCACATCTATGTTAGGAGGTCCAGCGTCCATCTTCTTTTAAGACGCCTCGGAGGATTATCGGGAATAGTTTGGGATGAAAGGTTACGTACTAGGGGGTAGTGTGGGCAAGGAGTTTGTAATTAAAAGAGGTATATCTATTTCGGGCTATGTCTGCAACAAAGGATATATTTAGGTCTTTATGGATAATTTTATTTGTAACATAATAAGGAGCATTAAGAATTTTTCGAAGGATTTTGGATTGTAAGGATTGGATACGGGATGAATTTGATGGCTTCGTGGAGCCCCAAAGCTCAATCCTATATGTCCGAATTCGGAAGTTTAGAGCGTTTGTTAAGTAAGTGCTGTAGTAAACGGTATCTACAAACTGCTCGTAGATACTTGTCGTTTCAGTCTTGTATGAGGATTGCATGTAAGGCGTTTATCAAGATGAAGTCCTAAGTAGCGGATCTTTTCAACAGAGATAAGTGGAACATTACTAAAGGATACAGTAGGACAGGAAGTAGCGGGTTTGCGGCGAAGGTTAAAAGCGATCTGTCGGGATTTATTTTAATTCTCCAGTTCTGACACTATTCTTCAATGGAAATTATGTGTGACTGCAGGGTTTGGGATGCAACAGTTGGGCCATTATTCACTTATAACACACATGTGCCATCTGCGTATGTTGTGAGGACAGTGTTAGGATTGGTTGGGATATCAGCTGTATAAACCGAGTAGAGAATAGGACCTTGGATACTACCTTGAGGGACACCAGCGGACTGAGAAAAGAGAGAAGAGTATGCACAGTTGTGATTTACTTTGAAAGTTCTGTTAGTTAGGTAAGAACGGATGAAAAGGTAATAGGTAGTGGAGAGGAATTGACGGAGTTTTTAAAGCAGTCCAAGGTGCCAGACTCGATCAAAAGCTTGTTCAACGTCGAGAAAGACTCCCGTGCAGTACATTCCGCGCTCCAATGTAGAGGATATTACATCCACAACACGATGACACTGCTGGATAGTAGAATGAGATGTTCGAAATCCAAACTGGTGATCAGGAATCACGTGAAAAGAATCTATGATTGGGTAAATGCGTTTTAGCATGAGTTTTTCTAGGATTTTTCCCATGATTGGTAAAAGGGAGATAGAGTGGTAGGATTATGAGTATTCAGGTGGCTTTTTGGGTTTTAGTACCATTTTTATTATGGACAGTTTCCAAGGATCGGGAAAATAGGTAGGTCGGATTGCAGCATTATATATATATATATATATATATATATATATATATATATATATATATATATATATATATATATATATAGGTCGGAAGTAGGATAGCTTTTCGAGGGAGCTGTTTTAGGATATGGGATGTGATGAGATCGTGGCCAGGAGCTTTTTTGGAAGGCAATTTGTGGATGATATTGATTATTTCAGAAGGGTGAAACGCTTTAGGAGGAAGGGACATTTTGAGTGGGATAGTTAATTCTGCTTCAACATGCTTAAGGTGGATAGAGTTAAGGATGTCAGGATGAGGATTGAAAATTTTGAAAAGGTGTTCACCAAATATTTGGGATTTTTCTTCGTCTGATCGTAGCCTGAGATTCAGTGAGGAGTGGATGATTAAAGGCTTTGAATTTCAGTAGCTTTTTTGTTGTGATCCATAAAGATTTATCAGTTGTAGAAAGGTTTTCTCTAAAGTTCTGTATGTTTTGAATTTTGTATTTCCTAATTTCTATTTTCAGTTTGTTAGTTAATTTATTGTAATGAGTGTCAAATTGCGCAGTACCCTAAACGCTTGGTAGTCATCTGTTAGCCTTGTGCGTTTGAATCGTCTACGGACTGCCTCACGTCTCCTTTACATATCTTTAATTTTTTGAGACATCCAAGGAGCAGGCGGGCGACGGAAAATAGAGTTTCTGAGCAGGGCATGGGTATCAAGGATATGGATAAGATTAGAGGTGAGGATGTCAACCATGGAATCGATGGAAGAACAGGAACAGATTTCGTTCCATTCATTGTTTCAAGATCAAGTAAAATATTTTCATGGGTGAGGGCTTCTAGGTTACGGAAAGTTATGGTTTTAGGAAGGATCGCAGGAGTTTGGACATTGTAGCATATTTGGATCAAGTCATGAGAGGACAGAAACAGAACAGGAAGTTGAGAAGAGGAAAGGAGATTACGTGCTGAATCGATGACATGCAGGTCTAACCAGGTATCGGACCGGCAAGTTTGATGAGTACATTTTCACTATACCCTGGAGACATAAGTTCTTGATGACCTCATAACAATTGGAAATGTTCAAAAATTTGAATAGCCTTCAATTTGAGTCAGGATTTTTTTTCATCAATGTATGTATGTAGACAGTAACACACTTGAGAATTTTGCATTTCAAATTTTGAAACTTATTTTAAATGTAAATATTTTGGTCATTCACTATTTATTAACAATAGGTGTACTCTACTCATCAATAATATATACGAAAATTGGAGCCAACTTGATAATAATTAGAGTCATGTAAAAACAACCGCAAAATCAAAATACGCGAATATGACAAGTCTCATGAGAATGACCCATATATATCATAAGTGTTAATGTCATTTGAAAGAAGATAGAAAAATAATTGTTATTCTGGAAAATTTAGTCCCCTAAGAATAAAAGAAATGTAAAATTCCACTTACATTTGTCTGACTTATTTCATTGTTATCAAATAATTAATTTATAAAATGAAATATAACAATGTGTAAAATAAATGAAAACATTGAAATTACTATATATATATATATATATATATATATATATATATATATATATATATATATAACACAAATATACACATTTGTACTGATAGATACTATTATTTTTAAATGTGCGTGGAAGATTGATGATTAAGGAGGTGGAGCAATAATTCAATTTTAAATGAAGTGAGTGATGAGGTTTTACGTATGGAGAAGGGTAAGGAATTCCAAAAGGAAGTGGCATGAATGATTAGGGATTTTTTAAAGGAAGCAGTTCTGTGGGCAGGGGTATTCAGGTTTAAGATCTGGGATCTGGTATTTAGGGAATGGATAGAGGAACGAGGAGTGAACAAATTGAGGATATACTATAGGATCGGATATACTTATAAATGAATCTAATGAAACAATTCATTAGTCTCTTCTTCCTCATCTCATGCACACCAGACAGTACTCCGTATCCAAGACAACCGATATAATCGAAGTGGAGGAATATGAGGAATGAAACTAGGAGCTTACAGGTTTTTTTATACTTATTAAGGGATAGCAATGGAATTTCGGGTGATTTGGGAAAAATGGTTATTCTAGGATAGGTATTGTTAAAAAATTACACCAAGATTTCCGACAGAGGCTTGGGAGTGAGTAGGTAGGCTATTGAGATAAAGTAAGGGTTAATAAGTGAGGGTATTAAGAAAATACTTAGAACCGATAAACGGCCTAGGTTTTTTCTACATTCAACCTCAATTCGTTGTTTTCTGCCCATGCGTTGATAGTATGAATGTCTTCGTGCTGCTTTCGGATAGCCTCAAGCATCTCAGTAGGATGAAAGAATAGGTAAATTTGGAGGTTGTCAGCATATAAATGAGATTACGAGTGCTTAATGAAACCAGAAAGATCATGAATATAGACAGAGAAAAGGTTTGGTGAAAGTGAGAACCCCTGAGGAACATAACGTATTAGTAGAAGGGAAGATGAAGGAGGCTTATTAGGAATGTTAACAGTTTGGGATCGAAGGGAAAAGAAGCATAGGAACTACTTTAAAACGCTATTAGACATGCAGAGGTTATGGAGTTTGGAAAGGAGAATCTAATGGTTAACTGAATAGTAGGCTTTTGAAAAGTCGAAGAGAACAAGGATAATGATTTTCTGTTGGTCTATGGAAGATTGAAAGTCTTGGGTAATTTTCAATCGAAAACCAGAATGGAGAGGATTGAGGAGACCTTTTACTTAAGGAAGTTATTAAGCAGGGTGTGTGTGGACTATGCTTTCGAGTTTTTTTGATAATTTTGAGAGGATGGAGATAGGTCTGAAATCGAACTACGAAGGGAACAAGGGGTTTATTCAATGGATCAACCATGACTTTTTTTCCAGCTGTTGGGAAAATGGAGTTCTGAAGGGAAAAGTTATAGATATGCAGTAGAGCAGGAAAGACGACAGGAAGACATGGTTTAATTATTTTCACAGGAATTTGATCCTGGCCGTAGTCATTAGTTCTGGACTTAGAGACAGAGGAGAGCAAGTCTTCAGGAGAAATATTTAAGAAGTAGAAGTTTTCTGGGTCAGTTGAAGTTTGTGGAATATAGTATTGGGAATGGTGTAGTATTGGAAGAGAATTGGCAAAGTAGGAATTTAGTTCATCATGATCAACATGCATTTTTAATTATTATTGTTGGTTATTGTTACAATATACCCCTCACACCGTATATATATATATATATATATATATATATATATATATATATATATATATATATATATATATATATATATATATATATTGTCGAAATTCGATAGTGACTCAATAATATTGACTGTGTTAGGTGGGCTTAACAGAAAATAACAAATAAGTTTTCATTCCAGTGCTTTATTTTCTTTCGATTTTAACCATTCCACTATTTAAAAAATTGTTAAAATAAAATAACGTCATTTCAGGGATTAAAAAATAAATAAATAAATAATTTAACTATTAATCATGTTCCTTTTAATAATAAGTAATAATACGAGTTATCACTTATTATGCATTAGTCACTCATCGCGGAAGTAGAAACGAAAATAAACTATGAAGTTACTTAAAAGTCAAGAATTTTCCTAGATCGGCTCCGAATATAAGTCGACCTCGAATATAGATAAACCCCTCACTTTACAGGAGCAAATTCTAGGGAAAAACCTCGACTTATAATCGGGCAAATACGGTACTTCACTCCGTAAGGAATATTGTTATCTTTACATATAACTCAATACACCTTTCAGATCGCTCTAAAGTTGAATTATTTCGTTTAAGAAAAATTGGATCACTAAAATTTACTATTTATGGGCCACAAATAATGTTTTTATATTACTTATAACACAATGAATACGGCCTTAGATATTCGAATTGCATTTATTGTACTATAACACCCTAAGCAAGGCTGGGTTCTTAGCCATGTACGTATTATAATATAAAAAGATTATTTGTGAACAAGAAATAGTAAATATTACACTTTAACAGTACCGCTATAAACATCATCGTAGGATTTTTTAATTTAGATGATTTTATTCACACACAAATCATTGTAACTGTTCCTTAGAGGCTCAACCATATAAACAATCAATTTGCCTTTTGACGTTCTCGGATTTGATAATTGGTCCAGTTCCGCTACATTTGATTAATTTGTGGATATAACCATAAATCAAAATTAAGGTTTTGAGCGCGTACGTCATAAACTAGGCACCTGTGTTCGTCAAACGAACAAAAGCAGTATAATTTACGTTACTGTGAGGTTCTTACCTGTCCGCTCCTCCAACCATTTCCTTTTTAAATACATTTTATTTTTAAACATAGTCATTAAAAGGCCATACAATATATATTTTATGCGATGAAACCAAATTACAACGTCTAAACCTGAAATATTCCTGTATTTTATTTTTCAATTTTTTAACCTCCCTCCTCCCTCATCGGTATTTTCCATTATTTATTTCTTATAAATCAATTGATGTATTCTACTTAAATTATTTCGTTCCAAGTTGGTAAAAAAAAAATTGACGAACTATGCATGAATCGATACAATAGATTGAAAGCAAAGAATTTTGTGATATTTAGCAATTTTCCTTTAATTTGTCACCTTCAGAAACACGAAAGATAGGATGTGAAAAATCACGTAACTGTTGTTCTGGAAAACATAATTTTCCTGGAATGACGTGTTCAGTCCAAACTAAGCCAATTACTCATACTCGGTCCTTAGTGCACTGTTTCCTTAAATGACTGAAAAAAATTAACCGGTTTAACAATCGCAATATAATAGTAAGATTCCAACAATTGTAAACAATTTCAATCATTGTAATACCTATTTTTCATTAAAAAAAATACCATTTACTCTCGTATCACAAAAAAACTCATCTAGAAATGATTAATCAGAAAAAATGAATCACAAATTTAAGGTAAGTAAATTAATCACCATTGGCTACCTCTGTCCAGTCTATATTATTGGCTTTTAACTAAAATAAAAATAGCAGTTGGAGCATACTAATAAGCACCAAATATCGAATTGACTTGAAAATATATCACAACTTGTACATGATTTTTTGAAAATTAACTTTCATTTGATTAATCCTAATATTTTTTTGTGTACTGGTTGAGTACAAAATAACATTCAGCTATGTTTCTGGCAATCCGCTTTTCTAAGGCAGCTGGGAGTTCCAGAAACCGCATTTACTCAATTTATTTATGTAATGTATTATATATTTGTTTCAGTTCCAGAAGGGAACCGATCAATGAAACTGTATTTTAACTTAAAAGGCTTAAGAGACCACAGACTCCTCTGCTATGGTCACTAGGTTGGGCTCTTCTAAATACCATTGGAGATCCTTTCCAATGGTGTCGCGTTTATCAATTCACTTAACTAAACTGTATGATGGCATGCAGGGAAAATATAATAATAGATTTTGATATTAAATCTTTTATTATTTATTTATATTTTATTTAAGATACGTTATTAATGAAACTGCTAGTCAATAATTCACAACCTGAATTAACTTCATTATAAAAACCAATTGACTATCACATACGAATTTGAGAATACTGGGTATTCTTATTCTTATTGCTTATTAATATTTTACTATGGTGCCATATAATATTAAACAATAATGTACACAATGAATGAAGGGACTATGATTTATCGTATTGTTGCCTTCGTCATCTCGAGTACTTTCCGCCTTGGCGCTTGATAGTCTGGTTTCCTCCTCTTCGTCTGCGGTCTCAAATTCTGTCTGCAAGGCTCACTGACGCGTCTAGAATGGACTGCTCAGCGTGTCTTCCAGCTTCTACACTCAGAACTTCACTTTATCACCTTCCAGCTCTAATTCCTTATACTCGCATTCCCGATCTCTCACTTTCCCCATCTCCTTCTTTTAAAATATATTTTTCATACATTTGGTCCCCATTCTCCTTTTGGACCTTCCTATTGGTGGATCCTTTAAGAATTTTGACTTGGAGGCGTGTCCCTTTCCTCCGTGTCATAATCCGAACGTTTACACAGACTATTTTACTATTAATTTTACCTGATAATTCTATATAAGCGCCACCACTTAATGGTGAGTATTGGTTGATTCTTAGTCTTATTCCATCGACTCAACAGAGCTTCCAACCGCTTTTCTGAAATTGAGACTCCTCTGCTTCGGTTATAATCTTTATGAAAATTTTCTCAGAAATTTTTTTAAGATCGCTACTAAATACACATTTGTTTCGTATAGAAAAAAATAAATAAATAATAAACTAAAACTAGTCTTACTGGCTGAATGAAAACAAAATTAACCTTCTGAATCAAGCGAAAAAAAAAATGCAAAAACAAAAACAAATTTTAAAAAATAACAATATTCATACTACGATAAAAAGGAAATAAAAAAAATATATCATTATGCATAAAGTACGGAAAAAAATATGAATAATATAATACTATTAAACGTTGTTCTCTCTTTGAAGTCTCTAGCTAGAATGACAGTGGTTACAAGCGAAACCCTTCTGGCTTAAAACACTGCATAAATTCACCTGTAAACTCAAAAATGACTCAAAATCTTGCGGTTCATATTGAAACCGGTCTAGTAAAATATAGAAACGACTCTATTTCAAAATCCGTATGCGCCAATGTACTAAAAACCGAAATAGTAAAAATCAATAGGTCCAATAAAAATATATCAGCAGCACGTGTATTGTCAGAAAAAAGAATAATCATGTAGTCACAAAAGAAGATAAAGGAAATACTACAGTAATTCTAGAAAGAGATAACTATAGAAAGAAAGTTTATGATTTCATAAACAAAAACGGTTTTCCTAATATCAAAAATCCGGCGAATAAATTTGCCACCGAAGTCCGCGAGTTGATAAAAAACAGCATATTGATACCGGATAATAAAAAATACACTCTCATTGAGATGAATCCGCTACCTCCCCGACTATATGGCCTACCAAAAATACACAAACCGGAAATTCCCATAAGACCAGTCGTTACTTACATCAATAGCCCCATCTATAAACTTGCCCATTACTTGAACAATTTATTCAAAACCAGAATCTCATTTTCCCCAAAACACATGGTAAAAAACTTTATAGTGTTAGCCAAGAAAATTAAGAACATAGTAATTCCGGATAGCGCGAAATTTATATCATTCGACGTCACAAATCTTTTCACAAGTATCCCACCACTAAAAACAATAGAAATTTTAGAACAGTTAATCTTCCGATCGAATATATCACTGCTAGAAAAACTAAATCTTTACAATTTGATGTCTATTTGCATTAACCATAATAATTTTCAATTTGATGGAAAATTCTTCAAACAGGAAGAGGGCTTACCGATGGGCTCCCCTCTCTTACCCCTTCTGGCTGATTTATTTATGGACAAATTAGAACAAAAAATTCGTGACCCAAACCATTCTCAACTAGCTCAACATATCATACATTGGCATAGGTATGTAGATGGCATTATATGCCTATGGTCTGGTACGACAAGACAAATAAATATTTTTTTAAAGGGAATAAACGAAATTCACCCTTCGATTAAATTCACAGTATAACTGAAAAAAAACCCATTAAGATTTAGTAAGATTTAGAAATTTTATTAAAAAACAAACCACGAATTTGGAATTTACCGGAAACCCACCCACACGGATGTCGTTATAAACAATGAAGCTAGGAGACCGTTAGCACATACACTCGCAGCCTTAATTAGCGTGATTTACCGTATTTTGAACGTACCATTAAATGAAAAGAACTATAATAAAGAAATTGAAATAATATATTCTATATCAAAAAATAAGGGGTACAATAAAATAACTATCAATAATATTTAAAAAAAAAACCAATAACAAAAAAAAAGACAAGTAACGATATCTATTCAACAACCCCCAAAGATAGGCCCATCCTATATCCACCAAAGTCGGAAATGAATTGAAAAAACTAGGATTAAACCCTGCATTTAAAATAGAATAACCCTATCCTCATATTTCTCTTCTCCTAAAGACAAAATAGACTCTTTCTAAAAAAGCGGAGTATGCGAATTAAATTGTAATGATTGTGCAGCCAAATACACGGGAAAAACTGGAAGATCGCTAAATCAGATATTAATGGAACATATACGCGCATATAATAATAAGACAGAGAATTCCAACTTTGCAATTCATTTAAATGAAAAAAAAACATATATTCATCAAAGACTCAAGAGTTAAATTAATACATCACGTTGAAAACAGCCTCAAATTAAATATATATGAAGCACTTGAAATAATAAAATCCTTCAAATCCAATCCAGATTTTTGCTTAAACGACCAAATAAATATCTCCAATAGTCCAATCTTAAATGTATTCCCATCTATAACAGAAAAACCAATTACTCACCGGCATTACTGGAAAAACCCCGACCCTTGAACCGTTTACCTATAAGCATCCTGCCTACCTTTCTTTCAGTGTTAGTTCAATGCGAGAAGAAACCAGTACAAACTTTTCTGTTTGAAATAATCCATTTAAACCTTGGTGAGTACCAACATGTATTTGATTTCTTGTTTTAATTTAATTCATAATTCATAAATGTCTTATAATACTGATTTATATTACATCTAATTTTTTTTTTTTTTTTTTTTTTTATTAAATGGCATTGGAAATTTCCATACAGCCAATCGTAAAATTATGATGAATTAATTAATTAATGCATCGTAATTTACTCTTTTTAACTGATTTTGAACTAAATATATTTATTTATTGCACGCAAATACTGGGTGACACTAATGATTTCTTCTGATTTGTTTGTTTTTAGCAATTTTTTGTATTGGATATTATTATCATATGGCTTTAAAAAGTTAAGAAACTTTTCCCTTTGGTTTTTGTATGCAGGGAATTCTATAATTATATGCTGGAGGGTTTCTCTCTGCTTACATTTATCACAGTATGTCTTATTCTCAACTCCTATTCGCCGAAGGTACACTTTGCATATGCCGTGATTAGATCTTAGCCAAGAAAACTTTTTTACTATTTCTTTTGTCAAGTTCAATCGAAAGAACCACGGTTTATTTTAAATTTGAGGTACATTATCCTTATAGAACCTGCCTGTGGGTGACTTCTGATAATACTGGGACCACTCACTAATCATATCTTTTTTAATAGTCAAAAAATAATCCGTGTAGGGCAGTTTAATGTTCGTTACATGCGGTAGGTTGGTGGACGTTTTAGCAAGGCGGTCCACCTCGTCGTTTTCGGGAATTTCCATGTGTGACTTGACCCATATAAATATTATTTGTTTTTTATTTTTTATTTCGAGAAAGTGTTCTTTGATTACATTAACTAGAATGTTATTTTTATTTATATTTCTATTATTTTTAATTGCTACTAATGAACTCATGCTATCCGTTAGTATTATAAATTTATTTTCACCTGATCCGTTGATGAACTCAAGTGCTTGTAATATAGCATATAATTCAGCATTGTAAATAGACGTGTTGTGAGGTAACTTGTATTGAGTGGAACATTTATACTTTGGGATGTATACTGCAGAGCCTGTATTATCATTTGTTTTGGATCCGTCTGTCTAAATATTGATATGTTGGGGCCAGTTTTCTCTAATCAATAATTTTATATTTTCATTAATGATAATGGGAGGTAACGAGTTGAGTTTATTGTTTATTATTATATTAAATGTTTGAAATACCATATCATATTCGAGTGAGTATAATGGTAAATTAGAACTTATGAATAAATTAACGGCTATATGTTGATATTTCATAAAACTATTATAGATAATGGGAACATATTTTTTGTTTTTCCAATATGTCGAGGTTAGAATAAGTACACACAGGGATAAAATTTTGTTATAACATTTGTTTTTACCAGATTTGATCTTGAAAAACATTCTATCAGTAAATAATTGTCTTCTAAACTTTAAATATGTTTCACCAGCCTCGTTATATAACACGTCTATTGGAGTGGAATTAAGTAGTCCTAAACACATTCTTACGCACCTATTATGTATCGTGTCTAATTTCTTTAGAGTACTATCAGGCGCATCACCGTAAATTGTTGCCCCGTAGTCAAATATTGCACGAATGGTGCTTCTGTAAAATAATAGCGACATATTAGGATCATCCCCCCCCACTCATTATTAGTACAGATCAACTTTATTGTTCCCATTAGTTTTTCAGCTTTTTTATGAATTTCGGTTATGTGTTGGTTCCAGTTTAATTTCCTAACAAAGTGGAGCCCCAGAAATCGAACTGAGGTCACACACGGAAAGTTAATCTCGGACAGTACAACTTCATCTCCTAGGGGAAAAACATATTCTCTACTGAATGGACAAATAACCGATTTAGAGACCGATATATTTAAATCCGTATCAAGTTTCCATCTTTTAAGTCCTCTCACTGCTTCCTCTAACAACTCGAGGCAACGGTTAATGTTTTTATGTGTTACATATAAACATGTATCATCCGCGAATTGTAATATTGCTACTTCTTCGGGTATGTATTTCCTTAAGTCTGAAGAGATTATGGCAAAAAGTAGACCGCCAAGGATACCCCCCTGTGGTAACCCAATCTGAGCATTTCTTGTTCCAATTATGCAATTATTGACCTTTAAAAACAATTTTCTATCACTGATTAAGTTCAATATGAATTTACTAATTATTCCGGGGACTTTGATAGCTTCCATTTTTTGTGACAGTATATGTATTGGTATTGAGTCGTATGCCTTTTCTATGTCCAGAAACAATCCGATTGTTTTTTTACCTTCACTAAATCCTATATTCATGTCTGTGTGCAGGGCTAATAAACTATCCATGCTCGATTTCCCTTTCCTAAAACCATATTGCGAATCGGGTAATTTATTCTTGGATTCTAACCACCATTCAAGCCTACACTTAATCATTCTTTCGAAAGTTTTGAGTATACAGGAACTTAATGAAATAGGTCTAAAGGAAGTGGCTAATTTTAGATTCCTACCTAAAATATTCCAAACTATTTTTGTTCGAAATGGCTGATCTGGCATTCCATTGTAATAATTTTAATGATTCAATCTTTGGAACGATTTAGTTTTGATTATATATATTTATTTATTCTTCTGACTACATTGGAATGGATAAATTTTTAGTTCGGTCCTTTATCATATTTTTAATTTCATCCTCGTAATTTATTTCATTTTTGGATGCTAAAACTGTATTTACTACCGCGATAAGTGCATCCGTAAGTAGATTTATTTTGTCTTCTTTCTTCAAAGTAGTCCCTATATCCTTAAACGATTTTTCCTTATATGGATTATCTAAGATAGGTTGCGATGGCAACAAAGGCACCGACAAATCTCTAATGATATTTCCCCGCGATTCCGAATTCGATATTTCTTTTTGTGGGCTTGTAATTCTTTGTCTTTTAACAACAGTGATTTTATTACGAACGTAATTTTTAGAGGTAGTTGCTGTATTATTATTCGCTTGCTCTAAAGTTGGAAAAGCATCGGGAGTATTTCTTAACGCTATCCAACTATACGATTTCCCTCTATCTTGGCCTTAGCTTCGTTATATGTCAGGCTATAGTTGCTCATTCGTTCCTTAATATTTTTCTGTTTAATAAATTCAGAACATATTTCTTTAGCTAGAGAGGAGTGATTCCCTTTACAATTAATGCATTTTAATAATGTATTAGGTGGGCAGTTGTCGGTTTCATGTTTATCCGAGCATTTCTTACAACGTGTTATTGTACTTTTGCACTGCGCAGTATTATGACCGTACCGTAAACAAGAGTGGCATTGTGTTACCGACTGGATGTATGGGTGGACTTCGCATCTTACGTGGTGTATCGTGATATATCGAGATAAAAGTTGACCTCTGAACGTAATTAACACTGACCTAGTAGGTTTATATTCAAAGTTATTAGTTTCTTTATTTTTAATTTTTTTATTAAATCGTCTGACACCGATAACTTTTTGAGTGTCGGCATATAATGTTTTTAAATTTTCTAGAATTTCTGCTTCTGATAAGTCTAAATCCACATCCCTAATAACTCCCTTTTTTTCTAATGTAAAACCCGGAATATAAACGTTCATTTGTTTCATTTTCAAATTTTCCGACCTAACCAACGCATTAGCTTGTTCTACTTGCCTGGTTTCCACTTTAATTCTATTTCTACTAATTTTATATATATTTAGAATATTATTATATATTTCCGGACAAGAATTATGTAAAAGTTTTCCTATCGACATTGGATGTAATCTACCTGCCCCTTCTGTAGAAATACTTTTAATAAGAACAAAATATGGGCCTAAGTCTGTCGGTTCGTAATACCTTTCTGTTTTAATCTTATTTTTTCCTAAATTATTGTCTATTTGAGGGAATATTTTAGCAGTATCACTATTTATTTCTGTTACCATATTATCTTCTATTTTGTGATCATTGTTTACATTAATTATTTCTTGATTTTTATTTTCAATATCTGGAGGAGCTACCTCCCTCCCATCATTTCTTACAGACATTTTACTGTCTAATCCTATATTACATACTAAAATTTAATTTAAAATAAAATTTAACAAAACTATCTTAAAATATAAATACCTCTAATCTAATTAATAGAAAACAACAAAACCAAATTAATATAAAACTTAAATCAAACTCTTATCTGTGTATTCTGTTGGAGAGTACTAATCACCTAGATCCTTACAGCTCGGCTGTTGAAGCTAGACCGTTACATCTAATTTAATATGTATAATTATACCAAACTATATTTTGAATTGCTTATTTTTGAATTTTTTGTGTGTTTTTAGAACTGAAGATGAATGTATAACATTCGAAACTAGTTTTCAATAAAACAAATTTATAGGAGTGGCAAATAATTTATCAATCTCAAATTAGATTGATCCTTCTATACCATCATGCGGATGTCAACCGAGTAACCCTTTCGACGGATGTGGTTGACCGTGTTTTTAAGGGAGATGATATCCTGGATGACCTGAGGGCTGGCTGCGTATGGTCAATATACAAATAGGGTTACAGGAAAGTGTGCCGTAACTATCTAGGAATCTGCGTGCAAAGTTCCGTGATCTGGATCATGGGTAGGCTGCTCCGGGACAAGTTAGAGGAGGCATACTTTACCCCTCAGGAGCAAGCAGGTTTTACGGCGGGCTAGTCATATACAGGCAACATATTTGTTCTTCGCCTAATCATTGAGAAGTTCCAACAAAGAAAGCAGGAACTCCATATGACATTTGTAGATATGGAACTGGCTTATGATTATGTGCCTAGAGAGAGACTGTGGGTAGCACTTCGAGAAGCAGGCATTAGTGGTGCACTGATTTTGCAAAATTTTGCCGTATCCAAGGATATGGTAGTGGGCAGTACTATGTTCCCGGGAAAGAGGATTCACAAAGGAACTTGGAGATCGCCGGATGGAAGCACTGTGAATCAAATAGACGATGTGTTTTACAGCCAAAAGCACCCCTGTGATTTAATGAGATTAATTTCTGAATGTACTGTTATTTCTTTTTTTAGAGCCTAATGCTTTTAAACATGTGTTTGGCGAGGAAATTGAGCCTCAAGCTCTTGCTAACGATTTCAATTCTTTGAAAAAATTATTGCAGCTATACAGTCTCTATAATTCTTCACTGGTCATTCGACCAGATATAACTAACCCACATCATTTGAAAATGGCGCCTGAAGCGTTTCTGCTTGACTTCCTAAAAGCAGAGCCTAAGATTGATGTAATATCTTGGCATCAGTGAGTAAATTAATGTTTTTGTTATTATAATTTTTTTTTGTCTGTTAGAGTAGAAAAGCTTATTAATGATTAAAAAAACAGTATCATCTAAAAATTATTAAAATAAATATCTTAGTTATATAGTCCATTAGTGCCTTGTATGTAAGAGAGAGTTATTACTATTGATTTGGAATCTTCCATGAACACTTTTATAATATCATTTTGTTGCTATTTAGAATCACATGTCCAAATTGTATGATGTGAGTTATTAATTAATAAAAAAAATATTGATGAAACAGGTGCATTTATCTTCTTAATAAAAGATATCTTCATTAGGTTATTAGACTATTGACAAACAACTTAAGGGAGAACCTTGTGGGCAGAGCCTAGACTGGGATCTTACACTCCAGGAGTAGAAAGCTTCTTCATAACTTCAGATAGCTACCTCATCAAATATACTCTTAAATTTTTTAAATAATATGAGTGTGATTGTTTTTGTAACAACAAAGTGATTGTTATTTCAATTACAAAAGCTTATTGTTAGGCACATGCGCACTAAAAGGTCTTCTTTAAATTGTTTAACTATACCTACAATTGGTTTAGTCATTAATTTATGTTGGGATTGATGAAAGTATATAAAGTAATAGGTGCTGTAAAAAAAAAAAAAATCATCTGAAAAACAAAATAAAATAACCAACGAGTAATGGTTCTATGGATTAAAATTATTTAATTGTTCAGAGCTACATGCAAAAGAATATGGAATAAGGCACTTATATTTTCTTGGCCTTCAATGAACTACAAATAGAGCAGGAAAGATTAGTTACCAAACTATCCAGAGTGGGAAGGTTTACCACTAAATAAAAGTCAATCCTGTCCAGGTTAGATTCGAACCAGCATTACTTTTAACTCAAAATTACTTTTAATTAACTCATAGTGTCATTTTATCTCATAATTACTTTTAATTTTAGACAATGTTAACCACCAATTCCTGAGCATTGAAGTTATATATTTATTATTAATGATATCTGTCCTCATACTTATACAAACAATCCTTCGTACACGACTACATATTAATATATGATAATATTTTATTAAAATGGTGTAAGTTATGTTTTTATTTCCAGGGGTATGGATCTGGGTCCTCCTCCATATATTAACCTAAAATAATCCTGTATAAGCCTCTGCTCCTAACTCAGAAATTGCTATAATTATTCCTATTATAATTTGGCTGGTGTTTCGGGAAGATCAGATGACTTTTGATTTTTCAAGGGAGGAGTTTAAAATTGTGAAATCTGAACTAGATATTATTCTTGGAAAGATGTTTCATTTGATTTGGAATATTTTTTCAACACAATGTACCAGTTTTCAATGGACTTATTATTTTCAGAGAGCTATGCGATATATACTCATTTGCGAATGAAGTTTTAATGATCGTTTAAAGAAAAATATTACGGAGGATCTTTGGGCCTATTAGACAAGGGGACCAGTGGAGAAGACGGCATAATAATGAAGTATACGAGCTCTACGGTGAAGCAAACGTACTACGGACCATCAAGTTAGGAAGATTGAGGTAGGCCGGCCATGTCGCCAGAATGAGGGATGTCCAGATTCCCAAGAAGTTCTTGGAGGGGAGACTGGACTGCTCCAGTGGTAGAGGCAGACCAAGACTCAGATGGGAGGACGCTATTGCTAAGGACGATTTGACCCTACTGAATGTACGAAACTGGAAAACAGCCGCACAAGATCGAGCAAGCTGGCGAAGACTCATTGAGGAGGCCAGGGACCACACCGGTCTGTAGCGCCACGGAAGATGAAGAAGTGGTGCACTGATAAAGGCTGTGAGACACTCATACAGCAACGACATGCAGCAGATAAGATGTGGGAACCATCTTTCTGACCCTTTTCATGATACCAAGGCATTGAAGCAAGGATGTAGCATGTCACCCACTCTCTTCAAGATATACCAGCACGAATCAGTAAAGCCTTGGTACGAGGAATGTGGGGATGTTGGACCGTTCATTGATGACGAATAATTGCTATCCTTGTTTTTCGCTGACGACCACGTCGTTTTTGCGTGGCGGAAGGTCTATCTTGAAATGATGGTGCATAAGTTAAAGACCTGCAACGAAACGGTGGGCTTAAGAATCAACTTCGAGAATACCGAGTACATGCCCATTGGCAATACTGATACTGGTGTGCTTCTGGTAGACAGGGAGGCCAGTAAAAACGTGAATATATTTAGGTACCTAGGTTCTTCTTTGGATGCTACCGGGTCATCTGAGCATGACGTCAGAAAGAAGGTGGAGCAAGCCCGTAAGGCTTCCCGAATGTTGCATCTAGTCCTCTGGATTTTTTCTTTATTAAGAAATTCAAATTTTGTATACAACATAGTTCAGTGAGACTACAATATAATTCGGAGATTCCAAACGAGAACAAACGTTGAATCTTCACAGCCATAGTGAAGTCTATCCTGACATATGCTTCAGAAACGTGGACAAGGAATCCCCGTTTGTACTAAAAGATGCAAGCGGTTGAGATGGATTTCAGGAGGAGGTGCCTCCGTGACACCAGGCTGTATAGAATTAGAAATGAAGTAATTCGCCAGAGAATGGATGTGTGTACATCAGTAAATGAAAGGAACGGATCATGCCGTACAGTTATGTGAAAAGAATGTCGGACGAATATTGGCCAAACCGAGTCTTGGATTGGTCTTGGATCCCCTCTCCCCCGAGGAGGGGACGTGGACGGCCCAGAAACAGGTGGATGGAAGGAATCCAGGAGGAAATGGCTAGCCTGGGTCTACAGGAGGATGATTGGCTGGATCGAAGTGCTTGGAGCGCTGCGCTGACTAGTTGAGGCAACCCTTGTTGGAACGCCTATAAAAGTAAAAGCAGAGTAAGTTTATTCTTTAACTATTCAAGAGCTGGAAACCACTGAAAAAGGTTTTAAAAACACATTTTTATTTTTGGTATTTTTTCCACCCTTGGCCCCCTGTCCGACGTGTCCCTGAACGCGTTTTTTTTTTTGTTTTTTTTAGTTAATTGAATATAATTACTCCAATCTTTTCTGAAAATGAGTTCCATCACCAAAAGTTGATGGTACATAACTTCAAAACTGAAGTGTTTTGAATTTTGTTAGTTCTAGAATAATTTAATTTCTTGGGGTTTACTTAAAATAAATCTTCCAATTTTTTTTTTTTATTAAGAAATTCAAATTTTGTATACAACATAGTTCAGTGAGACTATAATATAAAATGACTATCTTTTCCAATGAGTGTGTATGTAAAATTATGTTCAATTTTAAGTGGAAATATTGTTTATGGATGTTAGCTGATTGTAACTGATTTATAAGACTCAGATTGATACATAATAGGGTTGATCTGAAGATGGGATACTCACCCCGAAACTTTTTTAACATTTTAAACATTATAATTTTAATCTCTTTGTTTTATTTCCAGTTTTTTTTTTTGTGCCATAATAGATAATCATTAAACAATTAAACTATTTTTAATTATTGATGTAAGGGTTATGATTAATTATAACTACCAGTAATTGAGTCATTTCATCATATTTGGTTCGCCATTGATGCGTGACTGTCTAAATTTAGGAGTGGGGAAAAATAAGTGGAGGGGTGGTTTATAATATGAAATTCAAATGGTTGATTTAAAGTTTTTATTAGTTTTACTAATTGTACTACTTTATATTTTAACTTTATCTATTACTCTGGCGTAGTACGCATTTAAATTATCAATGTTGGATTGTTGATTTAATGATCTGTTTAGGTTTTCAGTTATTAATATGGATTTTATTATACTTCGTTTATTAATATTGTTTTCCCTATTTAAAATGGTTGCGTTTTTAAAATCGAATTCGTTCTTTTTATTGAAGTGTGTTGTGATAAACTAGTCGCTAATTTAGATTTCGTATTTTAAGAATTTCAATTTTGTTTATGCTGCTGTTTTGCGTTCAAACCATTGAGAAGTTTGCCCGTGATTTGCCTTTTTCCGTTCAATTTTCACAGTCTATTTAAAAAAAAAGCATTCGTTAATTTTCTTTTGATACACTGTCCTTATAGGCAATTCTTGAATATATTTTATCTGATTTGATAATTGTTTTTCCAAATTTTATTTCGGTTGTTTGAATTTCTTTTCAAATTTTCTTGTTAATTTATTAATGCAAGTTGCTAAAAAATAGTTTATTGTTATTTTCCTTATCTTTACTATTTAGAGTATTTAATTCTTGGTTCTCGTTATTAATTTGTTTACAAGTAATTTAAATTTTGAAATAATTATTAAATTAAGTTTTGTTATTCTTATTGTCTTTGTTAGTTTGTTTTATTTTGATTCAGTGATATGGTACTTAGTATGGTTTTTATTGTCATTCTTATTTCTATTATTCTTTGTATGCCATAATTTCTTCATTAGTCTTATAGGATACCAATTATTACGTAGGGTCTCAAAAATTTGCGTTTTCACCTCCTTAATATGTATATCATCGGTCGTTAATTCGGCATTATCTATTAACTTTTTCGCGGTGTTGATTTTCTGTTTTCGGTTGTGATTGATGTTCCAATTAAGTATTCTATTGCCAGTAATGGATTTTTTACACCAGGTAGTTTTAAGTTGACAGTTCTTATTACATTAATGTCTAAGAATCTAATTTTATTATTTTGTTCTATTTCTACCGTAAATTATAGTTTATCTGATAATGAATCTAATATGAGTAAAAAAGTATATATTTCGTTTTTATTAATGAGAGTACGTCATCTACGTACTTTATAAATAGTTAATTTGTTTTATTTAATTTATTTATAGCTAGCGATTTCCAATAAACGATTTAGGTAGATGCCACTGAGATTTACAGAATTGCATCTTCCAACTAGTAGCCCATTTGTCATTCTATAAAAGATTTTGTTATTGGTGAAGTAACCTCTATCGCATACAAGTTAATGTATTTGATTTTTTATCTTGTCTACAAAATGTATGTCAATATTGTTAAAAGTTAATAGATCCGACCAAAGATCCTCTTCCATTTTTCAATTCTATTATCATATTTTCTTTTCGATTTTAATTCATCTTGTTATTTGATCTATATATCCTGTAACTATGATACTGAATTTGTTAAGTTTTAATGTTATTATTTGTACCATTAGTGATCATGATTCTTTTATTTGTTCGTTATTACCTCAATTCAGTCAATAATGAGTAAATGTAATGGGATGATGTTATATATTGCGAAATATATTATTTATGATACAGTTATAAAACTGTTGGTTTTTATTGGAGGGAAAGGGGATGGAGAAGAAGTGTCAAAATTAAGCTTCCTCCCTGGCAAAAATCCTTGTTCTGGCCATATCGCAGACACATCAAAATCTACATCGATAAGGTCTATGTTTCGTGAAGGATATTCTGTTGCAGCGATAGTTGCCAGCTTTACACATTAGAAAAGATTAATGATCCACTGTCATCTCACTTCGACGGTAAAAAGGACATGTGGGGCCCATCACTCCAATTCTGTAGAAATGCCTTGATAACCAGTCATGACCCAAGTACCTTCCGAACCAAGTAAGTCACGCTTATCTTCTGGCCATGTTTAAAGTGTTATAAGTATTTTAAAAACGTACAATACAAAAAAGGCTCTGAAGGTTCTCGAGAGTTCAAGTTTTGAACCTCTTCGGAAATGAAAAAAACATTTTGGGTTTTCAATATAAAGGTTTTGATATGTATTGATATTGGAAATATTATCCTTATATTATATAACAAGCACCAGGTGCGAACAAAAGATAATAAGGGACGAGCAGGTAGGTAGAAAGGTAACTGACAGGCGATGACAGATTTCACCACAGCTTTTACCCTCAGAATAAGAAGTAAGTTAATTTAAAACCCTACCAAGAAGTGGGCAGTGTGACAAAGCCAAGAGATGTCTGTCTCGGAAGACTTAATCCCTCTTATCCGGAAGAATTAAACCCTCATCCATCCTCCTTTGGAATGCGAATGGCGTTCGAAACCATATCAACGAACTATCAGTCCTACTACAAGACAAAGACATTGACTTACCACTAATAACTGAAACCCGACTAACCAACAAACGACAGTTCTGCATTCCCGGTTACCATATCGAACTGATCATCCCGACGGAACTGCGCACGCTGGCAACGCAGCCATCATTCATCAATCCCTCTCCCATCACATGGTCCCCTTAACAAATCACAACTTCCTTCAGACCACAGCCGTATCAATCCAAACCTCACTTTTTCCATTAACATTTGTTGCAGCATATTCCCCGCCAAAAACACCATTTTCCGAATCGCAGGTCAATTTCTTATTGAACTCCTTAGGCCATTCCTTATAGGCGTAGACTTGAATGCCAAGCATCAGCATTGGGGAGCCAGAACCACAAACTCCCGAGGGCGAACATTGCTATCTTGTCTTATTTCCCATTCCTGTAATATCCTTTCTCCCGATACTCCTACATACTGGCCAACCGATCCCAACCGCAACCCCGATCTTCTAGACTTCTTTATGCACAAAGGTCTAGGGCCACTAAATTGTTCCGTCCAACGGCTAGATGACCTCTCCTCAGACCATAGCCCTCTAATCCTAACCCTTTCCTTATCACCTATTCCAAAATCACTTCCGCCTTCATTCATCAGAGGCCCAGTTAACTGGAACCACTTCCGTCAGATCATAAATCATAAAGCAGACCTCAGAGTCTCCCTAAAAACCCCTCAAGACCTAGATGAAGCTGTAAATTCCTATACCACCCTGAATCAACAAGCAGTTTGGTCAGCATCCCAACCTCTTTCTTCCACTAAAGACCGCAAGAATCCTTTACCCCAAGAACTCCGAGATCTTATCCAAAGCAAAAGACGTTCTAGGACCCTCTGGCAAAGAACGAGGCATCCTGATGATCGGAAATCATATAATTATTATTCCAGACTGGTTAAAAAGAAACTAGCAACCCATAGATCCCAATCCTACAATTCCTATCTTTCCTCATTATCTGTTACTGATAACTCCATCTGGAAAGTAACCAAAAAAATCCTTAAATAGCCTAACTAAAGAACATAGAAAGCGGTATAAGGTAATGGAGAGTGACAAAAAGTGATAAACATAAGTGATTGTTGTAGTTAATAATTTCTACTTTTATATTATTAAATGGAAAGTAAACGCTTCCTTGGAAACTATTCAAATATATTTTCACATTGACAAACCAAAAATATAGAGTACAGATTTGTCGCACTGCTATGCTATAAAAAACCATTTTATTGTATTTTTGTTAATTAGTGCATGCTGCTGAAAATATTTCAAGTAGTGTTTAAGAGAATTGTTTAAAATTAGAATGAAAAATGGATAATAAGGCTAGTGAGAGCTGTGTGATGCGCGCCCAGTAATATATTTGTATGTATCTCGTTTTAGGAAAAATATTCATTACGAAATTCTATTGTCTATTTAAATTTTATTAATTGAAATCAATCATTATTTATTATTTTTATAAAATCACACACACACACACACACATATATATATATATATATATATATATATATATATATATATATATATATATATATGATATCTATTGTTAGTTTCTATTATAGTTTGATAATGTTTATGATGTCAGCAGAATGTGTTTTAAGATATTTTGTGTATATTTAAATTGATTTTTTTTGTTATTAGTATTGTTAATTGCTTCCAATTTTTTTTTGTTTTTTTCTTTGTGTCTGGTATAATATATATAATTTTTTGTTTAGATCAATACGCCTAACAATTTGATGCCGTAGTGTTGGTAATCCAAAACCTATCCTATATCCTGAAGATATATATATATATATATATATATATATATATATATATATATATATATATATATATATATATATATATATATATATTTATTCTTGTTTTGTAATGCTAATTTTAAAATAAAAAAATTATATTTCAGGAGATGCAACTGCGTGTTACAGATATTATATTAAGAGTGAATTATCAAGTATTAAGTGTATTAATTACCAAATTAAATTTCCTTGATAGTCGATTACTTTTTTGTCCCGGTTTTGTTGAAAACAACAAATTGATTGGATCTGGTGGGAACACCTTGGATCCTGTGAAAGAAAAATAGAAGGCGGAGATAGTGAGAAGGAACAAATGAGACTTAAACCTAACATTGTCCATTGTCAGTTCTGTCGGGGAAATGTTTTTACAAGAATTTCCCGTCACGTTCTCTTCCCTCCCTATTCATTATCAAGATGAATTTATTTTTAACTGAGGACAGGAATACAGCTTAATTAGCAACACAGCTAATAATTATAAGCATATATTTTATTAAATAAGCTATATTGAATTTTCATGGGAATGTAAAGTTAGAGAAAGGAAGCGTCTTACTCATTGTCAGTTTTATGATGATTTTTTTATTTTATTTGATTCCCATTATTTCCTGTTATTAATGGCTATTAAAAGCCCCAAAAAGCATCGCTTTCAAAATAATTGTTAAATTAACTGAAGCACTTACAAAAGTTACAAAGTCTGTGACAACAGTAATCTCAACAATTTTTCTAACGCCAGTTACGTTACTCCCTTTCAATTTACAACATTATTTTTAATAGTACTACAAGCGAGGAATACTTAAGTAACCACTATAGAGAAATAAACTCTTTTTTTATCCAGTGGCCCTGCCCAAATATTACTGCAAACAGCACACTGTTTCCATCTTATTAGACAATGATTTTGAAACATATCATTACAATGAAAAAAGACAGATATGCATAAAATAATTTTATAATATATTTGTTGAAAGGTAATAAAAGCCATACTTTACTTGTACAGTGCTTTATTTTAAAAAACATATAAATTAATAAAAGATAATAACAGATAATTTCAAAATCATTCCAGTAACAGAGCTAGAAAAAATACAAGTATTTCGATGTTGGAGTTGGAGAAGAAGGTGACAGAGACTGAAATTTATTTTATTTTTTGTTTCATTACCTTATTATGCTATTGTTTTTTTTTTGTTTTTTTTTTATTTATTTATTGAACATAATACAAGCTGCCACACTCAAGGGCAATGAGTATTTGGGCTGAAGTACCCATTCACACTGTATGTACAACTATGCATACAATAAAATAAATATAAAGAAAAATAAATTGATAAAATAAAGGACACTGGTGATAAATAAATATACAATGTTAACAAAGAAGAAGGGATAAGATAAAATAAAATAAATATAGAATAAAATAAATAAATAAAATAAAATAAATAAAAATTCTAGATTACATTCATACATATATACATATTTACATTCTGCCCAGGGAACTCCCAACCATGCCCTGCCTTCCACTTGTAGATGACAAGGCAAGACTCAAAGAGGTCCCAGCGCATCTCTCTGAGCTGCATCACTGGATTAAAGCCAGTGGAAACTGTATGCTATTGTTAATTGAATTAATTTATTATTTTCAATCTTGTTAATTTATTAAAGCATTTTACTTTGGCTGGGTGCACCAAAAATTAATGAACGGTCTTTCCATAAAGTCAAGCATTTAATGTTAAGGATATATATTTTAGATATAATTGACGTGCTATTTTCATATAATTGACATTAGAAAATTATCAATGTGTGGTTTCTCCACAGGCAGCTGTCGTAAATACAGTATTGTAACTCCCAATAAAATAAATGACAAAAAAAAATTATATGTCCAGTGCTTTAATGAATTTCAGAAGCACATTTTTATTATATTTATGTTTTATCCTCATTATTTTATTTTATCCTTTTTAATAATTGAAAGAACACAATTCATATTTTTTTAGTGGACAGCCGATGAAAATATAATAAATCAATAAAATATTATAATAAACCTTCTGAAGGTGATCATGAGCAAAAAGGGATTTCCAACTGGCCTAGATGTGGCCAACTTTCATAAATCTTTAATTAGCAAATTGGATTACGTTCAACCTCCCTAAGTATAATCCTCATTAATAATTATTCATTGGATACCTCGTGCAATAAAAATTAAGAGGATTCCAAGTCGAAGTTTCAGATAGAATTTTTGGAAATAAAATAGAATTAGCAGGAGGGAAAAACTATATAAAGACGGTTGATACTTCATAAAACAAAATTACGAGTTTTATACGTTAAAAGCAAATTAAATCGATTAATAGATTTTTCTATGCAGAAAAAAATATATTGGTTCTTTAGAATTCGTCAAATATTTGCAGAAAAGTGTATTTGACGCTTTTGGAGATCCACGCACACTATTCATAGTAAATACTCTAAAAACAAACAGAAGGACCTTATTTTTAAGATGGAAACAGAATCAACAAAGCATGATAGAAGATTCGACTATTTAATTAGAAAATAATAATAAAAAATAACCCAATAAGAGAAATAATTTAGTTAATATTATATTATCTGTATATTCCTATTGTTAAAAAAAAATTGCTAAATTATGTTTTGTTTTATTATGTAAAATAGATCTCTCATTTAGAGAGACAATTTAGTATTCTTTTAATTCTTTGTTTATTCTATTTTTTTTTTCTGAAAAAAGTGCGATAGTAATGGTCTGTATAGCCATCTGATTATTTAATGATTTATTAGGTCTGATATCTCTAACTGTATTCCTATATCAAAGAAAAGTCCATTTTATTTGTTCATCGCTGACATAAAAATCATAGCTCTGAGTATTCATTGAATAAGTAGTTTGGCTATAATATTTTGTAATAATATATACTTTAGTTATATATTTTTAAATCAAACCATTTTTTTTGGACAGGCTTGTATAATTCATAATTTTCTGTAAGATTTTTGTAATGTATCTAAAACATGTTAGAATTTTTTATTGTTGATGATTTCACACTCCACCACCTAGCTATTTTCTAATTTTGTGAAAATCAGATTTAATTTAATTGTATGTTATAAAATAAATAATATTATTCTAGTCTATTCATTGCAAGACTATTTTATAAATCGATATATAATTATTAGTGTTTCATGGTTTTTTTTGTATTCATATGGTTATATTTCAATTAATATTGATGAATAATGAAAACCATTCTCTATTGAAATTATAATATTATAATAATGCATTTATGATGGCGAAAATCTAAGAAAGATATGAAAAGTCAGTTCCTAGGGTATGAGGCAAATGAAACAAAGCTTCAATACTTTTCGCCGATATAATATATTACATTTCTCTAGTTGGATACGAGCCAGGTGACTATGTTGGATGTGGTAGAACTTAAATTTTCACACCACGTAATGTATGTCAGTAACTTAAAAAAAATGAAGTAAACTAAGTTCTACCACATCTACCATATTCGCCTAGTATGCCTATTTTTTTTCAGAGCGCTTGCCGCCATGCCTAAAAACAAAATATTCCAAAATGAAAAAGGGATAACATTTTCATTTCTCGAGTACATTGATTCAAATCAGAAAGTTTCTTCGAACAAGAGATAAAAATCCTTATTGGCCTTAGAAGAGAGGTATTGAAGCTAATAAAATTTATTTCGAATAAAATTAATATCGTTAAAGTTTGTTTTTCCTTCATTCCCCTCATACCCTAGGGGAACTGACATTCCATATCATCCAATCCAATTGAGTATTATTGTATTTAAACTATAAAGATTTGCACGCATAGTAGCCTTAAAAGCAATATAATCGCACCTAATTCAATATTGCATAATCATAAGTAATAAAATTATTTATAAAATAAAATACTATTAGTAAATACGATGGAATATAAAAAAGTGTGGACTATATCAATAGGGCGGAAGATAGTATAGTACATCCGAAGCATTCGACGTTATAACAACAATTACTTTTCAAACAACTATAATATTATTAGAATGATTTAAAAAGATTAAGAAGAAAAATCAACTACAAATCACGATTAAATAAATGCAACAACTACTCTTTTTAAATTTAAATATCCCCGAAGATACGATAATTTTATTTCTATCAGTAGCGTAAATAACGCCAATGCAAACGATGCGACACATTATGCGTAGGGCCAGTGTGAGGGAATGGGGGGGGAGGGCAGTTCATAAGTGAATAAACTGAAAATATTTTCATAATGATAAAATGTTATGCATAAAAATATTATGTAAATTCTCTTTCCAAACAAATTT